>CM039119.1:34867495-34910051 GCA_022036555.1 Microstegium vimineum | reverse complement strand
TGCCCATGAGAAGCTTGGCAAAGCTCACTCTAAGCTTGAAAAAGCTCACTCATCTCTTGTAGAGCAAAAGGAGAAAGAGCATGTTTCAACAAGTGACATGGGAAACACTTGTGACATAATCAATGAATCTTTCTATGAACCCATCATCATCACCCAACTAACCCTTCTTGTAGCACTTCTAACTCTACCTCTTCTACTAGTGATGGTTTCACTTGTGATGCTTCACTAATGGTTGAGAATGAGATCCTTAAGAAGGAGGTTGATAAGCTTACTCTAGCCTTAGGCAATGCCTATGGTGGAGACGCCCGCTTGCTTAAGTGCTTGGGTAGCCAAAGGTTCTCCCTTTGCAAAGAGGGATTGGGCTATACCCCCAAGAAAGGCAAGGCGGCCTTTGTGACTCCAAAGCCTCGCTTTGTGAAGAGCAATGGCCGGTTTTGCTCAAGTTGCAAGTAAGTAGGGTATGATGAGCAATATTGCAAACTAAATCTAAGCAAGATAAAATTTACAAGTGCATCTATTCGCTTTGATTCTAGTTATGTGCTTACCAAGGGAAAGAAAGGTGTGATTGCTAAGTACATGGGTACTTGAAAGGTCCTAGATGGCTAGAGGGGGGGTGAATAGCCTAATAAAAAATCTACAAAACACTAGAGCAAAGGTTAGAATAACACTTAAGCGAAGCTTTTGCTCTAGCTCTACTTAGGGATGCAAAGCCACCTATCCAAGCAATTCTAGTTAACTAAGTGCCTACACACAATAGCAAGAATCTAAGACACTTAGCTCAAGCAAGCTAAAACAACTAACAAGAGAACTAACTAAAAGCTAACTAAACAAGATATGAAAGAAAGTAAATGCAAGGATAAGGGTGATTGTTATACCGATGCCTTGTGATCAAAGGATGTCAATATGAAGAATCAATCACAATGAAAACCAATGAGTAGCCGGGAGACAAGATGAACATAAGAATTTTTCTCCCGAGGTTCACTTGGTTGCCACCAAGCTAGTCCCCGTTGTGTCGACTACTCAAATGGTTATTTGGTGGCTAATAGGAGTTTCACAAGCCTAGCCCACTACCCGGGCGCGACAAGAATCCACCCAAATGAGAGTAACTCAATGACACGAGCAATCCACTAGAGTTACCCTTTGGTGCTCCGCCGAGGTGGGTATAAGCCCTCTCACAAGTCGATGAAGCCAGCCACGAACAATCACCAACACGTGCCGAAGCTTCTCCACAATTGCCAAGCTGTCTTCTTGTAGCACTTCTAACTCTACCTCTTCTACTAGTGATGGTTTCACTTGTGATGCTTCACTAATGGTTGAGAATGAGACCCTTAAGAAGGAGGTTGATAAGCTCACTCTAGCCTTAGGCAATGCGTATGGTGGAGACGCCCGCTTGCTTAAGTGCTTGGGTAGCCAAAGGTTCTCCCTTTGCAAAGAGGGATTGGGCTATACCCCCAAGAAAGGCAAGGCGACCTTTATGACTCCAAAGCCTCGCTTTGTGAAGAGCAATGGCCGGTTTTGCTCAAGTTGCAAGTAAGTAGGGCATGATGAGCAATATTGCAAACTAAATCTAAGCAAGATAAAATTTACAAGTGCATCTATTCGCTTTGATTCTAGTTATGTGCTTACCAAGGGCAAGAAAGGTGTGATTGCTAAGTACATGGGTACTTGAAAGGTCCTAGATGGCTAAGGGGGGGTGAATAGCCTAATAAAAAATCTACAAAACACTAGAGCAAAGGTTAGAATAACACTTAAGAGAAGCTTTTGCTCTAGCTCTACTTAGGGATGCAAAGCCACCTATCCAAGCAATTCTAGTTAACTAAGTGCCTACACACAATAGCAAGAACCTAAGGCACTTAGCTCAAGCAAGCTAAAACAACTAACAAGAGAACTAAACAAGATATGAAAGTAAGTAAATGCAAGGATAAGGGTGATTGTTATACCGATGCCTTGTGATCAAAGGATGTCAATATGAAGAATCAATCACAATGAAAACCAATGAGTAGCCGGGAGACAAGATGAGCATAAGAATTTTTCTCCCGAGGTTCACTTGGTTGCCACCAAGCTAGTCCCCGTTGTGTCGACTACTCAAATGGTGATTCGGTGGCTAATAGGCATTTGACATGTAGGAATACGAGGTTGCTACGCTAGCCGGAAAACAAAACTTTTCGACCTCATAAAACAGGATCTACTGCTAGTTATAGGTAACGGGATTACCACTAGACGCGCAGGTGCAGCGGAAGACGACTTGATGTAGTCGTGCGCGTCGCAGCAGGCAGTGCAGTTGCGTGGTCGTCCGTCTCAACGTCCCCTTCGCGCGGTTCGTCCTTGTGCTCCAGATGCAGCACCTCCGAGGAATCCCACACGTACAGGGAGGAAGCGTTGCGCCTCCGGACTGCTAGGTCCACGAGGAGCAAAAGGCGTGAGCGTGGGGAGGCGACGGCGGCTGCCAAAAGGCGTGGATCAATCTCGCCCCGCGCCCACCCCTTGCTTATATAGGTGTCCTGACGAGCTCCCACGTTGGAGGCCCATTAGTAACCCTAAACCTAGTCTAATTCGGGTCCAACCCGAATTAGGCTTCTAGCCCTTTAAGCGTGCGACCCTATGGGCTCACGCATACATAGACATGGCCCAAGTACTCTTACTCGACCAATAGTTGATAGCGGCCTCTAGCAAGACGTGTCAACTCCTATGCATACGCTATGATCATATCAGACGAACCACTATGACCATGTACAAGTTATTCCCTTTGCCACTCGATATATGGTTCAACTCGTGGGTTAACACTTAACCCAAGCACGACCATGCATTTGTTGATCCAATCACATGAGTGATCCAGTGATATCTCTCTCACGAAGAGAGGGGCAAATTCCATCTTGATTGTCTATGTCTCATAGCATGTTTCCCGACCACCCAACGACCACCTTTATAACTACCCAATAACGGAGTAGCATTTGATAGTCTCTAAGTAGATCGTTTCACATCTTGAGTACATACCACAATCTCAGGTCTAAGGACATAACGTACATGACATGAATAGAGACTTTCTCTTGTTGGGTCAGTCCAGCCTACATGTCTCACATGTGCCCACATTATTAGTTTGACATCTCCATGTCTATGACTTGTGAAACATAGCCATCAACTAATACATGTGCTGGTCTAATATTCAAGTGTGCTCTTACAAGAATGCCGACCAGGGACAACTTTTAGAATAACCATTCAGGTAATTGAGTTCCACAAACAATTCACATAATCGTCAATCAATACTATTTGTCTATAATGGATATTCAAAGAACACTTTATTAATCATGGATACAATCGGAATATAATCATCTACATGATTAGCTCTAGGGCATATTCCTAACATGACAAGCCTAGCCCACTACCCGGGCGCCACAAGAATCCACCCAAATGAGAGTAACTCAATGACACGAGCAATCCACTAGAGTTACCCTTTGGTGCTCCGCCGAGGTGGGTACAAGACCTCTCACAAGTCGATGAAGCCGGCCACGAACAATCACCAACACGTGCCGAAGCTTCTCCACAATCGCCAAGCCGTCTAGGTGTTGGCAAACACCAAGAATAACAAGAAATCCCGCGACGATGACGATGATCAAGTGCCACTAAGATGCAATGCAATGATCAAGCACTTGGGTCATTCAAACTCTCATGAATTAGCAAGCAAAGCAAAGAGAGATGAGTTGTAGGCTATCTCAAGCAAGCACAAAGAGTGAGAATGAATGGGAGGTACAAGAGTTGCTGCTTGAGCCGGCCAAAAACACTTATATAGCCATCCAAACCGAGCTAGCCGTTTTCTCCTCTTTCCTTTGCTTTCTGGGTGACTCCGAACACACTTTGCATTGGGGGGTCCGGACTAAAAGTGGTGTCCGGAGCCTTCATACGCTGAGCAGCCGAGCCTCTGTTCTCAAGTCTGGACGCACCATCCGGACGCACGAAGATTGGGGTCCGGACCATCGCGGCTGCGTCCGATCCCTCTACCATTTGAAATTCACCGTTCGAGCCTTGACTCGCTGCTTCCACGTCGCCTCCGGACTCTGGAAATAGCGCGCATCCGGACTATCAATGCCTATGTCCGGATCTACGCAGAGAGGTTCTAGAGAGCTCCCGAGCTCCGGACGATTGTCCTATGTTCTGCGTCCGGACCGCACTCAGCGTCCAGATAAATACAACCGTGGAGTACAGAGAGCTCCAACCTCCGAACTCTGCGTCCGGAGCCTCTCGTCCAGACTATCATCAGCGTCCGGACCTCCTATCCAGAGAGGCCATTGCTTAGGATATGCCTCCGGCCGCATGTCCAATGGTCCGGACGGCTTCTTGCCTGCGTCCGGACCCTGCATCCGGAGCGCTTCTGAGTGTCAAACCGAGCCGCCTCTTCTTCTCCAAGCTTCCATGTGCTAACACCTTGTGATCCAAACACTTGTTCACCTGTGTTAGCTTTCACATAATATTTTTTTGGATTTGTTTCACATTTTATGTCACTTAGGTTCATTTTAAGTGAATGCAATGCAAACCTAGTGGCACATGATAACTGTAATTGAAACGAGTTTTCCCTTCTTGATAGTACGGCTATCTATCCTAAATGTGATCACACTCTCTATAGTGTCTTGATCACTAAACCAAAAATGGCCCTATGATATACCTTTGCCTTGAGCCCATTTTTGTTTTTCTCTTTCTTCTTTTCCTTAGTCCATGAAGCACTTGATCAATGCACCATTGTCATCCTTCTAGCTTCATGTGTCAAGGTGAACTATCCTATCTTGATCATACACTTAGTACAAGGGTTAGTCCATAGGTTTCATCAATTAACCAAAACCAAACTTGGGCTTTCAGTACTCCCAATGAGAGCTCAAAGAAGAAAGCTATTTGGGTACCTAAGTCCTTAGTCACTAACTTTGGAGGACCCAAACAACAATGGGTACCTAAGAAGAATTGAATCTTTTGTAGGTTAATTATAAAGTCGGAGGGAGGCATTGGGTGCTTGATAGTGGGTGCACTCAACATATGACCGGAGATTCAAGAATGTTCAACTCTATCAAGAAAAATGATTGCAATGGGATTGAATCTATCACATTTGGTGATAATGGCAAAGGCAAGGTCAAAGGGCTTGGTAAGATTGCAATATCCAATGACATGAGCATATCCAATGTGTTGCTAGTAGAGAGCTTGAACTTCAACTTGCTATCCGTAGCTCAACTTTGTGATCTTGGTTTCAAGTGCATCTTTGGAGTTGATGATGTGGAGATCATAAGTGTAGATGACTCTAACTTCATATTCAAAGGCTTTAGATATGAGAATCTATACTTGGTTGATTTCAATGCTAGTGAAATTCAATTGTCAACTTACTTGCTATCCAAATCTAGCATGGGTTGGTTATGGCATAGAAGACTTGGTCATGTTGGGATGAGGCAACTAAACAAACTAGTTAAGCATGATCTAGTGAGAGGCGTGAATGATGTGGTCTTTGAAAAAGATAAGCTATGTAGCTCTTGTCAAGCCGGCAAACAAATTGGAAACACTCACCCTAGCAAGAGTATGATGAGTACCATGCAAACCTTTTGAGCTTTTGCACATGGACTTGTTTGGGCCAACCGCATACAAGTATTGGTGGAAACAAATATGGCTTTGTGATAGTTGATGACTTCACTAGATATACATGGGTATTCTTCTTGAGTGATAAGAGTGCCACATTTGACACTTTCAAGATCTTTCTCAAGAGATGCCAAAATGAATTTCAAACAACTATCAAGAAAGTGAGAAGTGACAATGATAGTGAGTTCAAGAATACAAGAGTTGATGAGCTATGTAATGAATATGGAATCAAACACCAATTCTCGGCCAAGTACACACCTCAATCAAATGGGCTTGTTGAGAGGAAGAATAGGACACTCATTGATATGGCAAGATCTATGCTTAGTGAATACAATGTGAGTGATTCTTTTTGGGCCGAAGCTATCAACACGGCTTGCTATTATAGCAACCGACTCTATTGCCACAAGATGCTTGAGAAGACACCTTATGAGCTATTGAATGGAAGAAAGCCAAATATTGCATACTTTAGAGTGTTTGGTTGCAAGTGCTATATCTTGAAGAAAGGTGCAAGATTGAGCAAATTTGAGAAGAAATGTGATGAAGTCTTCCTACTTGGTTACTCAACTACAAGCAAAGCATATAGAGTATGGAATCTTACTCATGCCATAGTTGAGGAGGTACATGATGTGGAGTTTGATGAAACACAAGGCTCTCAAGATGAAAGTGACAATCATGATGATGTGAGAGGTGAACCATTGGCCAATGCAATGAAGAACATGGATATTGGGGACATTACGCCGAGGCAAGTAGATGAAGAGCAAGACAATGACTATCATGTGCATGCTCCATCCAATGAGCAATCCAATGACAATCAAGCTAGTTCATCCTTTCCCACTCAATATCAACAAGAAGCTAGTTCATCATCTCAATCCAATGACCAACCAAGTACAAGCAATCAACTTCCAACACTCCAACCTACATCTATTGCAAGAGATCATCCTATTGATCCTATTATTGGAGATATCACTAGTGGTGTACAAACAAGATCAAGATTGGCTTCATTTTGTGAACATTACTCATTTGTATCATCCATTGAGCCAACCAATATTGAAGAAGCTTTGCAAGATATTAATTGGGTGAATGCTATGCATGAAGAACTTAACAACTTCACTAGAAATCAAGTTTGGGAACTAGTTGAGAGACCTAAGAATCACAATGTTATTGGCACAAGATGGGTCTTTCACAACAAACAAGATCAAGATGATATAGTGGTGAGAAACAAAGCAAGACTAGTTACACAAGGGTACACTCAAGTAGAGGGTCTTGACTTTGGAGAAACATATGCACCGGTGGCAAGGCTAGAAGCAATAAGGATCCTATTGGCTTATGCTTGTGCTCACAACATCAAACTCTATAAAATGGATGTGAAGAGTGCATTTCTCAATGGGTACATCAATGAATTGGTATATGTTGAGAAACCACCTAGTTTTGAAGATGACAAGAAACCCAACCATGTGTACAAGCTAAGAAAGACATTATATGGCTTGAAGCAAGCACGTAGAGCATGGTATGAGAGGTTGAGGGACTTTCTCCTCTCTAAGGGATTCATTATGGGTAAGGTTGACACTACCCTATTCACCAAGAAGATTGGGAAGGACTTGTTTGTGTTGCAAATCTATGTTGATGACATTATCTTTGGATCAACCAATCAAGAGTTTTGTGAAGAATTTGGCAACATGATGGCTAATGAGTTTGAGATGTCTATGCTTGGAGAGCTTAGCTACTTCCTTGGTCTTCAAGTCAAACAAATGAAGAATGGAACATTTGTTAGTCAAGGCAAGTACATCAAGGACATGCTCAAGAAGTTCAATCTAGATGAAGCAAAGTCTATTAGTACACCCATGGTAACAAATGAAAATTTGGATGGTGATGCTAGTGGCAACATGGTAGATCAAAAGCTATATAGATCAATGATTGGTAGCTTGCTCTATGTGACCGCATCAAGACCGGATGTCATGTTTAGCGTATGCATGTGTGCAAGGTTTCAAGCTTCTCCAAGAGAGAGTCATTTGAAGGACATAAAGAGGATATTGAGATATTTGAAGCATACACCTAATGTTGGGTTGTGGTATCCTAAAGGATCAAACTTTAAGTTAATTGGATACTCCGACTCGGACTATGCGGGTTGCAAGATAGAAAGGAAGAGCACATCGGGCACTTGTCAATTGCTTGGAAGATCACTTGTTTCAATGGTCATCAAAGAAGGAAAATAGTGTGGCACTCTCTACCGCCGAAGCTGAATATATTAGTGTGGGGAGTTGTTGTGCACAAATACTTTGGATGAAAGCTACTTTGAATGATTTTGGAGTCAAATTCAAGAAGGTGCCATTGCTATGTGACAATGAAAGTGCAATCAAGCTAACCAACAACCCGGTTCAACACTCAAGAACAAAGCATATTGACGTGCATCACCATTTCATTAGAGATCATCAATTGAAAGGGGACATTTCAATAGAGAGTGTGGGCACCGATGATCAATTGGCCGATATCTTCACCAAGCCACTAGATAAGAAAAGGTTTTGCAAGCTAAGGAATGAGTTGAACATACTTAATTTCTCCAACATGAGTTGATGCACCCCCACTTATATGACATGCCTCTACTCCAACAAAGCAAGGTACAAGTTGATTGAAAGCATTCATGCATACTTTGCTAGGACTTGTGTAGAGCATATAGACATCACTCATGATTCTAGGCTCATTCATGAAAACCAAAATGTTTTTTATGCTTATATAATGCCACTATAGCTTCCATGACTTGATATGATCTAGTGGTAGCATATGACATGTTGATGGACTTGCAATCCTAGTGTTTGATCTATGTCTATGAGCTTAAGTGTTTAATTCAACATAGGCAAGATAACCATCTTAGCATGTGTGAACAAGCTTGTCTATGGTTTAAACCGAATTAAATATCTTGGGCAAGTAGCTTAGTTCAAACCAAATTTGAAAATCTTTCACCCTATCTCACACTAAGGGGGAGTAAAACTTGAATATCTATAATCAGTCCCACCTTTTTGTGTCAATTGGATGACAAAGGGGGAGAAATTTGTGAAAAAGATATAAAATTGACCAAAAGGGGGAGATATAAAAATTGACCAAAAGGGGGAGAAAATGAAAGATAAAGGGGTGAAAATGAAAAATCAATTTTAGGGGAGAAAATGAAAAATCAATTTTGAAAGAGAACACACAAATAGGGGGAGCAAGCTCATGAACACCTTGTTGCATTTGAATGCTTGCATCCTTACATGTATTGTTGCACAAGTACTTAAATTCAATATTTATGCTTGTGTGGTGTTTGCTAGTGATGTAAATTGAATGATGATTGATCAACTAGCATGCATAGGTTTTTAGCTTAGACTCACATGTGTTCTTCAAGTGGTTGTATTTTCAAGTGGTGTCGAGCTAATTATGGTGCTAAGGGTGATTTAAAATTCCGCACTCCGATGGTATCACGCTTCAAAGGTCTACTCTTAAACCTTAGCATCATTTGGTAGATATTTACTCTCCCACATTGTCTATCCATGCATATGTGCTAAACTTAAACCAAACTCTAGAAGCACATATGTAGGGGGAACTAATAACTACCAAACCGAATTTGTGTGACTTGTCCAAAATTTAAAATCTTTGATCAAAATGCTTGGACAAGCAACTCAAGTTCAAAATGATTATATTTCATATCTTTATGGAAAGGTTGTCATCAATTACCAAAAAGGGGGAGATTGAGAGCCCCATGTGTTTGGTTTTGAGTAATTAATGAAACCTACCTAAGTACTAACCTTGATTTCTAAGTGTGAATCATGAGATAGGTTGGTACATGCCATGTGATGGAGCAAGGTGGATCAAGTGGATGGCACAAGCTCTAGCATGGTGGTGGTGCAAAGGAAAATGGTGTGAAGGCAAAGGTGAAATAGGAACCATTTTCGGTTTGGTGATCAAGACACCATAGAGGGTGTGATCACATTTAGGATAGATAGTCGTACTATCAAGGAGGGAGCTCACATGTTTGATTACGGTTATCATGTGCCACTAGGTTCATTGCATTGCATTTAATATCAATTGATCTAGTGAAACAACCAACTAAATCCAAGATAAGTTTGAACTAAAAGGTAACACACGTGCACAAGTGTTTGGATCACTTAGTGTTAGCTCTTGGAAGCTTGGAGAAGTTGGAGAAGTGTTTGGCAGCTCAAAAGAGCTTCAGACAGAGGTCCGAACGCAGGGTGTGTGGCCGGTTGGGACCATCGGAGATGGGTCCGGAGGCATACCCTAGCCTGGCTCGGCTGAGGAGAGGAGTCCGGACGCTGGTTGAGGTCTGGACGCAGGGCTTCGGACGTGCGTCCGGAGTCCTGGAGCTCTCTGTGGTTTCTGTGTAAATCGATCCGGACGCTGGCGATGGTCCGGACAGGGATCCGGACATGCGTCCGGAGGTGAAGAAATGAGAAAGGAGCTCTTGGGTTCTCTAGAATTTATTTCCGGACCCGCACTGTTGCGTGCGTCCGGAGCCACGTGGCTGTCTGTGGCGCGAGCGGAAAGTGGCCGTTTGAAAAGGGGGCCTGACCGAACGCATAAGCATTGGTCCGGACTACACCATAGGTGCGACCGGAGTCAGCGTCCGGAGGCTCAAGCAGTGCAGTTTGCTCTTGGCTAGTGTTGGGTCCAGACGAGAATGAGGGTCTGGACCCCCTGTGAAAAGTGCGTCCGGAGTCGGCATGGAGGCTCAGTTTGAGGGGCAAAACGGCTAGTTGTTGAGTGAAGGCTATATAAGTGATATGGTCGGCCCTTTGGGGTATCTCTTGCACTCCTACTTCACTCATACCACTTGTGCTTGCTTGAGAAGCTCCACCACTCATCCCTCTAAGCATATTTGACATATTCATGAGAGATTGAGTGAATCCAAGTGCATTGCTTATTGATTGCATACTAGTGGCACTTAGTGATCGTCATCGTCGCGGGAGTTCTTGTTATTCTTGGAGGTTGCCACCTCCTAGACGGCTTGGAGCGACGAGGATCGTTGAGCAGAGGAAGATGTTTGTCTCCGGCTTCCGATCAGTGGATTGTGAGGGGTTCTTGAACCTTCCCCGCGGGAGTTCGCAAAATGTATCTCTAGTGGATTGCTTGTAGCTTGTGGATCCCTATCTTGTGTTGGTTTTGCGACACCCGGTGACGGGTTTGGCGTGTGATGTCAATTAGCGCGTGAACCTTCAAGTAGGTGAATCGCTACAACGAGGAGTAGCTTGTTGGCAAACAAGTGAACCTCGGTAAAAAATATTGTGTCTCATTGTCTCTCTACCGAGGATTCATCTTGTGATTGATTGGCCATCCATTGTTGATTGATATTCTCTCCGCGACGGTATAACCTTCCTATCCCTAGCTTTGCTCTTACATTCTTTACATTCTTGCGAAGTAGAGATTCTAGCTTGTCTTGTGAAGTTTAGTCTTGTAGCCCTAGTTCACTAGCGCTTGTGTGTGACATAGGTTATCTTGCTAGTAGCTAGAATTGGTAGGTGGCTTGTCTAATCTTAGTGCTAGCGCAAATTTGCTTTACGCCGTGTTTTATTCTAACAAGTTTGCCTAATTGTTGTTGTAGAAAATTTTAATAGGCTATTCACCCTCCTCTAGCCATATCTAGACCTTTCATCAGGCACCTAACGTAAACGGCGGTGTTTTCTGCAAAAGAGACAGGCGGGCGGCAATGGCAAAAAATCCACGAAACCGAAATTTTCTCTTCTTTGGCCCAATCATTTCGAGAATACAAGGGCTTATTTGAAAGAAAACGGAACATGTTTACTGTTCACGAAGATCTAGCTATACCGTGGGTTGATTTCGACTAAACTGGAGGGCTTTTATGCAAAACCGTCGGCAGCGCGGTGCCGATCCTAACCATCCACGGGCGTGATCGAACGACCGGAACGAGGGGGGCGACGTGGCCATGATGAGGCCGCGTCCAGGCCTGTGCGATAAGTAGCGGTAGATAAATGACAAAACTGATTAAGACATCTCTCTGTTTTGTTATTTCATTTTTGCCCCCTTATTTGATTGTCAATCAAGTTTTTGTCCCTTTAACAAGGCTTCAAGTTGCTATGTGCCAATTGATTTTTGCAACTGAATCAGTTAATATTCATTTAAAACTCTTTATCAGGGCACTCTTCCTGCAGAATCCACAAAAAGATAGATAAGTGACTGAAATACCTTATTCCTATTATTCAACATCGTTGATACCAGTTTGATCTGATCCGACCTCCTAAAACCTCCAGAGATAAAAGACATGAACACCCTACCGCTACCTCCGTACCATAGTCCGAACCCCCGAGTCGAAGAAAAAAGTATAATGGGTATTATCGTAATTTGCTAAAAAAAATTGTGAGAGAGAGAGCCCTTTTTTCCCTTCCGCAAACGCTCCCCCTGCAAGCAGTCTTGCAGTTGCAGCTCCCTTCCACACGCTTCTGTTCTTCTCTCTCTGCTTCCGGTAGAAATCAAGGCAGCGTTAGGATGGCGGCCGCGCGCCTCCTCGCGCGAGTCTCCAGGCAATGCGCCAGCGCAGTGGCTGCGTCATCAGTCGCGGGGCGGCACCGGGGGGCCCTGGCGGCGGCGTCCGTGGAGCAGTTCGCCGGTTCCTGTTTGCCTGTCTCGGTGAGATTTCTGGACCATCTCTTGTGGCCCATGGTTTGTGAGTCCATGGTCTGTTGCAGATTGCTGTGGCGCCAGTCGTTGTCTTTAATCTTTTAGCATCGGTTGATGAGATGCGATTCGCACATCACACCTAGGGATTGAACGTTATGCGTTTGTCGGCGGGGCTGGAATTTGTACTATCTTATTGCTATTAATAGCTTAAGATGATGTAACGGAATTTGGGTGGGATAATAAAAAAATCCCGTGGGATGTTCAATCAAAATGTTTTTGCTGGGAGGGTTTTAGGCTATAACGTGTGATCTTCATCTAGTTGACATTTTTATTCGTGAAAACTAAAGGGGAACCTACACAGAGCCTTAGGGATGTTTTATGTGTGATAATTGGGGATGTGTTGGTTCATGATTGTTCCTTGTTCCTCACATTTGTAGTTCAACGTTTTAGAGTACAACTATTATTATGGTACTCCATCCATCCCAAATTATAAGTCATTTTAAGAATCTTGGAAAGCCAAAACATCTCAAGTTTGCCCAAATTCTGTGACGCCAACTAAGTATTAAAATATTCTTCGTCAATTATATTTTCAAAATATGCCTATTTGATGTCAAAAATATTTATAATTCTCTCTATAATTTTGGTCAAACTTGAGATTCTTTGACTGTTCAAATTTTTTGGAATGATTTAGAATTTGGACTGGAGGTAAATAAGATTAAGGAATGTTGATTTCGCCAAAACTTATTTTGTAATTGGAATTATTTGGTAGTGTTCCAATTTATACTGTCAAACATGAGAGCGAAGCAACCTTTGAGCAAACTGAGTTTTTTTAAGTTAATTCAAATTGTTTGGTAGCTGCTTCTTAGGGGTTGAGGCAGTTTAGCTATGTGAATTTTTAGATAAGCCTTTGATGACTTTACATCTTAATTTTGATGAAATTTTGGCCCTGTTTGTTGCGCTGAAATTTGACTTATGTTGAATGCTTAGTTTGATTTGTTATGAGAGGAAAACATTGTTCGTTCGCTGAAAAGTAGTGCTGAAGTAATGCAGACGAACAGACATTCGTTCTAGAATAATAAAGTGATCTTATCTGCTCTTTTATTAACCCTGAGCCTTTGTTACTACAGTGTTAAAAAACTTATTGGATTGAGCTGTAGCTCCTATCTGGTACACCGAAAATAGGTAATCATGTGTTGGTCAGAAATTTTCCAACCCATGGTCACATAGCATTTGTCTTTTAAGTTTTGTCTGCTATAAAGATAAATGTAAGTTCAGTATTATTTTCCAATGTTTTTTTAATTTCTATCACATTCATCCATGTTGAAGCAAAAAACTTCATCAGGACTTATGGATACTAACTGGAATCATGTGGCCACCACATTGTCCTTTTGAATAATTGAATTTATGTCTTATTCACTCTCACTTTTTACTCTTAGTGTCAAATGAGGAGACAGAACTGTACAACATAAACATTAAATATGGTATAGCAAACTTAGGGACATATTTTTATGTTCTCTCTTATCAGAAATAATTTTTTATATTTGTTTTATTTAAAAGAGTTAGTATATTAATCATAAAGTTGTTCCCTAGGATGTTCTCTATAAAATAAAGTTGGTTGTATTTCAACAATAACAAGTTGGTTGTATTTCAAAAATAACAAGTTGGGCTTCTGTGTCATACCCTTGTTCTCTTTACTACACCTACTTGAGATGACATGGTGCTTAAGTAGGACTTGTTGGTACATGGTGGAAAAATACATGGAGTGGTGGGTAGTTGGAACTGTCTATGGAGCTTCTTAATTTAATGTATCTATTCAAATGTAAGCATTGAATGTCGATTGTTGAGGGAAGGATATAATCTTGGGAGAAAGGAAGTGCATGTTTTTTCCTTCCTTTTGTTTTCTGGTTATTTCTGCAAATACTGATCATGCATGTATTATTACTCACATTCTTCTAGAAAACCAGTACCATCTATTGGTATTGGACTTTGGTAGTAATCTGATGTGTTTAGTTGTAAGAACTTCTGCTGAAACACCATTCTTGCTGTTATGTTAAAATTCGTTGACTACTATTTACTCGGCACAGCTTAGGGAATACCTAAAAAAAAACAGTGCTGTGCTATGTATTCATGCTATTTGGTAAATTATTTTGTCCATCTCTTCTAGTTTGCTCTGTTCTTATAGATGCTTACATGCTTTCGTCCAGGTTCCGCATAATCATAATCATTTCAGATACTCAACCAGCACTTTTCAAAAGATTGGTTCCTCCTCTGTTTCACCCCAACAAAGTGATAATGAGGTTAATGAACTGAAAGACCAGGAAAGGGTTTTAGATGGATCAAGTGAAGACTGTTCATCTGGAAGTGAGAACACATCAGAACCAGGCTTGCGATACTAAAGTCCCAATCTTTTAGTAGGAGGTAGAGGTACTAATGGACTGCATTTTCTGATTCAGGTATTGAAGGCCTTGATCTGTCAAAAGATGATTTGGTGAAGCTAGTTTGTGAGAAGGATGGATTGCTGAAGTCCAAAGATGATGAAATCAAAGATATGAAGGATAAGGTTTTGCGCAGCTATGCAGAAATGGAAAATATCATTGCTCGGACAAAACGTGAATCTGAAAACTCCAAAAAATATGCAGTACAGGTCTGCTGTTACCATTCCAAATATTGAAATTCTATTGCAGAGAGGATGTTGACATGTATTTCCCTAAAATGTTGTGAATTAGCTTTACCTATGGCATGTGGCATGATTGTTCATGCAGAACTTCTCTAAGAGCCTGCTAGATGTTGCTGACAATTTGGCTAGAGCATCATCTGTTGTCAAGGAAAGCTTCTTGAAAATTGATGCCTCAAACGATTCTGCTGGAGCTATCCCACTACTGAAAACCCTGCTGGACGGTGTGGACATGACTGAGAAGCAACTAGCAGAGGTACTTTATATGTTTTGAGGCTCCTTTATCTTAAAAAAAAAAGTTCTCTCCTTGAGAAATATTTTTCAGCCATTTATCCCTTCACTTAGATTTTGTTCTAGAGTAGTCCATAACTTGAAAACCTTCCCTCAAATCTAAACAGGTCTTCAAGAAGTTTGGAGTTGAAAAGTTTGACCCGCTAGATGAGAAATTTGATCCTAACAGGCATTGTGCAGTTTTTCAAATTCCTGATCCTTCAAAACCACCAGGAACTGTTGCTTCTGTTATAAAGGTAGAAACAGCTTTTTTCAGCATGTTATAGGAAATCCAGGCATGTTCAGATTGGAGTTATTGGGTTGCAGTTGCTTGGTGTTTTTCATTTCAGCTGTTCATTTGTTGATTCACTTGAAGTTTGTTTTGATACACACATGGTTCTTATGCCATGTTGTAGTAGCTTGACAGTTTATTCTGTGTGCTTCTGTTCCAATAGCTTCCCCTAGTTCTGTTGTAGTAGAGAGCAGTTGGTTGCAACAGTAGTGACAATGAGTGATTATATTGATACAGATGTTTAATTTTTTTCCCCTATTACAAAAGAATAAAAGCAAGTGAAGATGCTTTGAAAGCTGCTGATAATTAATCCCTGTTCGTCAATAGTGTTCTTCTCTTTTAGCTGGGCCAAACTAGTTAACCTCTATGGCATGCTAACAATGTAGAAGGTTGGAAGATGGTTCAGTAATTGCATAACATCTGATCTTGCATCGTAACGCCATTGAATAATTTAATATGGGTTGTATTATCCCAAAAGTTTAATTGCCAAGCCTGTGTTGTACTGCTGTTCAACCAGTAGAGTAACACACATTTGTGGTTTCATTCAGGTGGGCTACATGTTACACGATCGCGTCCTCCGCCCCGCTGAAGTCGGTGTCACCCTCTCAGAGGGAGGCGCACATGCAACTGAAGACGCAGAGCAGCCGGAGGAGAAAACAGCGAGGGACTAAAGTTAGCCGTTTTTTAGTCAAGGAGGAGAAGGGATCTAATGCCCTTTCTGAATCTCGTTTTTGTTTAGAGTTGACATGGGAAGACAGTACAGCAAGCAGGCTGGTGCTTTATCATAATGTTTTTGAATTTGGAATGAAATCCATTCTGGGTTGGGGTTAACCCTTAGAACACGTTGTGCCTGCTAGTACGACCGTTGATCCTGAGTTGTTGCCACGTAGCATACACATTAGCACTATAACATGAGCACTTGGACTTGGACAATCATTGACGATGGCCACTGTTCTAGACTGCAATGGAATAGACAAAGGACGAGCTGGCTGATTCAAGTTAAATGCTACATCATGGAGTACACAAAGTCCGCCTCGGAGGGGCGGACGATTAAGGTGGGAGATGAAGCTGATGCTCCGATCCACATGTCTAGGTACCAGCGGCTAAAATGCTTTCCGCTTCAACCGGCTTTCTGGACGGGCGTTGTTATCTTCTACATCGCGTGGCTCGTCCGTGCTCATATCGACATCAGTGTCGTCCTCAGGCTCTTCCAGCTCGAGGTTCAAGTTGAGCTCGCTGCTGGTGCCCTTTTTGCTAGTGCTTTGTGCCTCCCCTGCAGCCTGAAATATGATGTGAAAATATTGAGTTTTGTAGCGTTATAGAGAAAAGTTGTTTATATAAGCTGGCACTCATCAATAGGACTGTAAAAACTATCGGAACAAGAATCAGTCGCATCCTTTTACCACCCTATTTACTTTGCCAAGGTGAAAAGAGGTTATTAGGAGAGGTCCACACAGTACGGCACAACACACAACTTTAGGGATAAAATCAATTGGAGACCTTTAGTGAACAAACATTCACACCTCAAACAGGAAAAAGAATTCAAGTGCCTCATGAGCCACCCAACTAATGTTACAGTTATTCAGTCATATGCTGAAGACAAAGTGTCTTCACATCCCAATTAAGCGAGAAAAATGACAATACAGAGAACAGTGGAGCATGCCTGATAATAATGTATATAAATGGCAAAACTGATTAAGACATCTCTCTGTTTTGTTTATTCATTTTTGCCCCCTATTTGATTGTCAATCAAGTTTTTGTCCCTTAAACAAGGCTTCAAGTTGCTATGTGCTAATTGATTTTTGCAACTAAATCAGTCAATATCCATTTAAAAAACTTTATCAGGGCACTCATCCTGTAGAATCCACAAAAAGATAGATAAGTGACTGAAATACCTTATTCCTATTATTCAACATCATTGATACCAGTTTGATCTGGAACAAACTGGATTGTTAACATTACTAACAACAGATTAAAAAACAGTAGTAATCAGCGAAAACTATGCAGGAGAAATTACGCATCCATAATAGAAGATGCTGAGACTAATATAAGCACATACGAACCACCCCGACCCAATTTGAACCCATTTAGCTAAATTTCTGTACAGACACATCTAAACCCTACAATTACATGGCCTAGCCCGAGGCTAAAGCTAGCACATGCCACAAATGAATTCATTAAACCCTAACCCCTTGACACAACCTGGCTTCAACTCAATGTGCGAAATCTAATTGCTCCCAAGCAATAGGTACAATCCCAATTAGAAATCAACATAAACTATGAGTCTAAGATGCTGAGACTAACATAAGCACATATCCATGAACCACCCTGACCAGGATGTGAACCCATTTGACTACATTTCTGTAGAGACACTTTCAACTGCACAACTCGTGTACCGCAGAACTGCATGGACCTCTAATCGGAAGCGGAAGCTAAATCTAGCAGACTAGCACACACCACAAATGAACTCGTTAAACCCTAACCCCTTAACCCAGACCTTTTATAGCTTAATAATGCCCAAAATCTAATTGGTCCAACCAAAATGTAGAAATCACCATCCACCAAATGGTACTTGATAGATTAAACCCCGAACCCATCCCAGAAGAATTCACATTATCCATAATCCTACGAGTTTGTGCACACAATCGCATCCGAATCCCACAACAACATCCAAGTTCTCGAATCTCTGTACCAAATCCAACCCACCCGAGCACAAAAATCAATCATACAAGCCGAATCAACTCAATTTTCCGAAGCCGGGAAGCCTCACCGGGACGTAGCGCCGCCTGGAGGTGGAGAACCCCGCTGCAGCGGGCTCCATGCCCCCGTCGGCGCCTCCACCTCCTTCTGAGCCGCCATTCACAGGCGTCCACCTAAAGAGAACCACCTTGTTGTCACCTCGTGAGCTCCCTCCCGCAGACCCAGCGGTGCCGGCGCCGATGAGGGGCACCCAGGCCTTGCGCCACTTCCGGACGGGCCCGCTGAAGGAGGCAGCGCTGCTGCTGATGGGCCCGTATCGCGTCGAGGAGCGGCTCAGACGGGGAGCTACCGTGTCCATTAGCCCCTCGTGTGTGGCGGGCGCAGGCGCGCTGCGGCGGCGTGCTCCGGCGTGGCGGAGTGAGCGTGGCGAGGAGAGGGGAGAGGTGGCGAGGAAGGGGAACAACGCAAACGAATATCTCCTATACAACTATAAAGCGCAAAAGGAAGACCGCGGCGTCAATCGAAATTTTTTTCGGTCCGCGGCCTCCTCCGCCTGCAAAACAAATGCTACCCTACCGACATGTGGACCAGGCATCGTAAAAAATTTCTGTCCGCGGCCTCCTCCGCCCGTAGAAGCAATTGCATCAGTCGTACCGACATGTGGACTAGGCATGCTCCGCCCGCAGAACCATCACAAACAGGTGGACCAGGCTCACAAACAGGTGGATCAGCCAACCAATTCAAAAAAGGGTCGCGCGCCTTTAATTACGGACATTGAACAAGAAATCACGCAATGCAAGGAAACATCAAGTACAATGAAAGGAAAGTAAATCACGGAATAATTACATAGAGGAATCAATTGGAATATTAAAGGAAACAAATAGAGGAATAGGAATATATAATGAAACGTTGCTGCCGCCTCCATCAATCTCTCTTTATTGACCGCCTCCAACAATCTCACTTGCATCAGGAGCGAGAGATCGTGAACCCACAAGACCGTCAAGCCAAATTACCATTGCTGCCGTGAACCCACAAGATCGTCAACCAAACTGTTGCTGTCATCAACCAGGTTTGTGTTCATTAGCAATTACGTTTGTGTTCTTCTCTGCTGACAAACACCGAAGCAAAGGCAATGAACACTGCTGTATCCCTCTGAAAAATAAGTAGTACAAACTGTAAAACTCAAATTCTGTATCTGTATCCAAGCTGATAATGATGATATCATTACAGGTTGTCTATTTCGGATTGAGAGCAAATCGAAAGCTAAGTCTACAAAACAGCTTGTCATTTGGATTCAGGTAAACAGCTACTTATTTGATTCAATCCATTGCCTCTGTTCTATTACTTTTTCAATTTTTCCACCCCTGCTATGTATGCTTGCCACACAATGCTAGAGTTTGATAAATGCATGATTATAAGTGCATGAAAATGCTATATACATTTTGATAAGTCGATTTAAGCATTGTAAAGCACTGGCACACACTACAAACTTGTAGGAGATGAGCATAAGGCTTATTAACCACTGTCACAACAAAAAATTAAATAGAACCGTTCAAGAAAACAGTTTAAAGTAAGTCTGATAGAATTTAAACGTACATTGTCATTGATGCCCATTCGTTGTCGTTTATCCTTGATCGATAACCTCCAAGTTAACTCATGATTCCTGCAACAGAGAAAAATGACTGTTATGTAGTGCCATTTTATTTTCATCATCTTATTCAGCCAACGAAAGATTACCTTTTACAGTGTTTCCTGTAGTCAGAAAAATACTATATAGCTCCTGGCATTTAGTCAGCTTATTACAGAATGCATCATAGACTCAACCTGTCAATTTAAAAAAAGATAATCTCTTTAGTTAATGTATTTTAAAGTTGATTCAAAAACGAGGAACAAGAGATTGACTGCTTACAAATTCAAGACTATAGGTAAATGGCATCAAATATGCTAAAGAGGAAGAGGGTGTACGCAGATCCACTACCGTCAATCCATTCGACGACTGCCTACAGGTATGTATAGTATGTTGTGAAGACTTGACTTTACTCATGATAATGCAAGAGTGTGACTATATGTAGGTGGGTTCAATTTCACTATATTTCACTGGAACACACATCAGAACATGGGATGTGTCTGCAATGGTTTTTTTCAAAGACCATGTACGTTCGCACCATGGCGAATCATATTTACGTGTAATATTGATTGATGAGGAGGTGTGTTTCTTGAATTTTTTATTCTTGTTTTACCGAAACTATGTGTCTGTTGTCTCTAATATTATACTTCTTCCTCAGGGAAGCAAGATGGAAGTGATTGCTTTTGGTAATCAAATCATGAGGTGGAGCAATTGTCTTGTTGAGAAACAGACTTATGACTTCATGAGAGTCGGGTTTGCAACTACTGATTACCAACCTGCTAGCTACATTTGTAGGCTAACATCTGAGTATTATGCCGTCCTATCTTCTCAAACGTTTGTCAGCGAACCACCTAGAGTAGTATGGATTCCTAGGTGTCCTCGAATCTTTATGGATTTCTCTGAACTATACATGCAGGATCAGGGCATTTTTTACAGGTGAGCTCGTACCATTTGTTTACCATGTTTGTGCACCTATCCCATCTAACATATACATTCTCATTTCATTTGGACAGATGTGATTGGATTGGTTGTCTATGTCTCTGCTATCTTTGGAAGAAATAACAATCGGATGCGGCCCTACAGATATGTGGTGATCATGAATGAGAGGTACATTCAAATGTGACTACATGGTCTACAACTATTAGAGCAATTTACTGATCTGGAAGTGATTTGTAGGTACAAGTGTATTATAATACACATTATGGAACCACATATTCAAAAACACTTATGGAAATGGCGTCGAGCCGTGTCAGAGTTGAACATTTTAACTGCCCTCTACATACGAATGGGCAGATTTAGAGGTTCATCATTAACACATATTTGTACTCTTGTATTAATTATGAAAAAATTTGATACTACATCGACTAATTTGTATTACATGATACAATAGGGCAAGTCAACACCAATGAATACAGTCAAATGCATATTTGTACTCTTGTATTAATTATGAAAAAATTTGATACTACATCGACTAATTTGTATTACATGATACAATAGGGCAAGTCAACACCAATGAATACAGTCAAATGTTGTCCAATCCTGTTTGTAATCAGATGCATGATTTCCAAGGTGATATACTTTCAGCTAGCATTATGATTTTCAATCAGATATCATTTTGACAATGACTGTTTTGTTTTTTAGACTTACGCAACCGGATGCAGCATGATGAAGAATTACAAGCCGAAGCTCACAACTTTGCGCGTCTCACAGTGGATAGGCTGATTGAGAAATAGTCCGGTGGTAGAAGATCAACAGCATAGTGCAACAAACAACAGCAGACTGCGTATGCAAACAGAAAGTAGTTAACGTCTTAATAGTACGCGTTGACTTATACGTTTGTGATTGTTGAGTGCGAGCATTGTAACTCCACGTAGGAGTTTTAAATTCAAGTTAAACAAACCCTTATACATGCTATGTCAATAAAGATTGTGGTAGCTTATTGTGCTCATACTTTCTCAACTTGTGTTTCGGTTCAATATGCGACAGCGGTGCAAATTATATGTCAATTCTTGGCGCACTAGAATTTCATGTTTTTGGACTTTTACGATGGTTGAAAATTTCTTGAATCAGCAAAATAATAGCCAAGTAATTAGTGAAGTAAACGAGACAAAGTAGTTGGCATGCATCAACCAATTAGCAGCCAGGTGCATCAAGTTTGACATATCAAAATCCCTTAAAATTTACATCGAACCGTTTCTTGATTAGTTTAGGCGACTATATCAATTAGTGCAATCCGTGCATGTGTTTTTTTCGGCAGCATCATAAGTCTCGGGCACAAATGGAATGCAATCCGTGCATGTGTTTTTTTCGGCAGCATCATAAGTCTCGGGCACAGATGGAATGCTATCCGTGCATGTGTTTTTTTCGGCAGCATCATAAGTCTCGGGCACAAATGGAATGCTATCCATGCATGGGTTACTTTAGGTAACTATAGCAATTATATCCCGTGCGTTATTCCCCTTCTATGTAATCAGCCGGCCTTTCAATAAAGCCGTGAAGGGGGAGACGCCAGGTGCAGTCCTAAGCCCCAATCCAGCGTGCAAATTATTATTGCGATGACTACGTCTGAAGATCAAGCGGCCTGCGGCGACGCTGACAACTCTATAAACGTCTCATCACAAGATAAAGACCTTCAGGTTTGCCATTCCTACCGTATGTATACTTCTCCGGCGAGTTGTGACCGAGTATTAAGGTCTAACACTGAATCGTAGTTAGTTTTTAATATTTAATATTTGATTGTCTTTTAGTTCTCCATTCTTAATTCAAATGCACTAGGGTCCAAAGAACCCACTAGCAGTATAGAATATATTGGGCAAACACAAAATTCAGTTCAGACCATAGATGGTTCTGAATGGTTGTTACAAAGTCTCGATGCAGAAGTCACACATGAAGTGGGTAAGAACAAAGAAAGAGTTGCTGAAATTACTATCATACAGAACAAACCAAAAAGATCTATGGAGTCAAGAGTTCAAAGAGAAGGTATTTTTTATTTTTTTATTGTATAGTGTACATACAACAAGGTTATACGCTAATTCTATAGTTGTTTTGCTGTGTTTTCCAGATTATGTTTGCACTCAATCTGATATTGCACTAATTGAATCTATTAAAAAAATTCCGTCTAAACCTGGGAAGGAGAAGGTTGTTCTCATTGATGATGTAGAGGTGTCAAGATCCCATATGGAATGTCTCTTTCAGCCAACTGAATTCTTGGCTGACGAGGTAACCAAAACATTTCATACCAAAACAAAGTTAGTGTACTGTGTCTCAGATGGCAAACCTAAATTTGTAGGTGTTAGATGCTTATATTAATCTGCTCAAGGCCCAGGATGACCTAAAAAACAGATCAGGAGGCACAGTCTATCTTGAAAATACAGTTATTACTGCATTAATGAAATGGGATGGAGATAAGGATCGGACCATAGGCACCAACTATCCTAACCGTGCCACACGTCCTGCTATAGTTGAAAGGGTGTTATCCTACTTGAATCATCACATGGTACCAAATTTTAACTCAAACTAAACAAATAGACTTGCATTAACTTTATTTATAACTGACAAAATCTTCATTGCATGTTTTCATAGGTATTCCTTCCAATAAATGTTACATATACATATTGGTACCTTGCCGTTTTAAATGGTGTGGAACGTGAGGTCCAGGTGCTAGATTCCTTGGGTCATATGTTCGGACGTGCGGATCTCAATAAAGTTGTATGTATTCTATCAAGGTATTTGAAACAGCGCATTACATGCTAATGGTTCTAATAGAAATTCATTTTTTTTGTGAAAAATCAAATAGCGAGCTGGATTGCGAAAACAGATAGAATACGCACTAGGTGAGACAAAACTGGTAGAATACAAGTGGGCAGATGTAAATGTTCAGGACTGGCCGATTAACGAGATTTTCCGTGGCGACTATCTACAGAAAGATGGGTAACTATAAACAAATAAATCATCTACTTGTCGTATGCATTCCTTTATATAGTTTGTCATTAAATCTTCTATTAATGCAATGTGCAGCTTTTCATGTGGTTTATTCTTAATAAACTTTATGGAGTATTGGACCGGTGACTATTTGTCAGACCAGTTCAATCAGGTAACTTACTACCTCAAAATGTAGTATTTGTCTGACCGGTGACTATGTATGCATTCCTTACATAAAGCTTATGATCTATGACTAATATAGTATTGGACTGTGCAGGGTGATATGAAAGCATTTAGACTCAAACTAGCAGCAATCTTGTTATCGTCAGACTTAAATAAAAGGAAGGGAGCACCCTATCTTGATAGCGATGAAAATGTATGAAGTCCCACTGATTGTACTATAATAGAGACTCTGGATATTGTTGACCAAGAGTCCACTAAAAAAAGGAAACAACCTGAGATAGGCTCCTTTCAAAAGGACGCATCTAAACAAATCGAAACTAAGAAAAACTCCTCACAGGACCAAAATAATCAAGAAATGGATGAGTTTTGGGCATTCCAAGCACTGAAAGACATCCCAATGAGCAAGAAAGATCTGATTGACTTGCTTTGTGATTATGTCTTGGTCATAGAGGATAAAGCTATGCTAACATAGGTGACATGTAGTTTTCATATTACTTGTACTAATACATGGTCGTTTAGTTTGAATCGTGCTCATCGTAATTGTCTAATGTGCTACAGGAAGGTTTGGGTTAGTGGATTTCATCCCACCGTTGTTAGGCTTACTGTCGAGGACCTACAAGAGTTGTTAATGACACACAAATATATTTCTGACAAGTGTTTCAACTTAGCTGTTCGGTTTCAGGCCACTCGAGAATTCAGATCGCTTAGACAATACGATACTCTTCTGAAACATCACATGGACCTAACCTTCTGTGTAAGCATAATTGTACACTCTTCATATCGTTACTTCATATACTAATGTTGTGTCTAGATATTGAAAAATATATAATTTATATACTAACCACGCGGCTCGATGTATTTTTATTCCAGACCATATGTGATTTAGGTAGAGGCATAGAATATCGTAAAAAACATAGTGTCAAAGAAAAGACTGATGCAATTGGTATATGTGGAGATATGAAGTACAAATTACAAGACTGCAGATACGTAAGACACTGGCTAAATCTCTTATTATATTTCAGTGAAATCCTTGACATAATATTCTAATTAACTATGTTTTTTTGCAGTTTCTTTTGCCATGACGCACCTTTTCAAGCCATTACCTTCATATTTTTTACCACAAACAGAAGACGAATACTGTGTATGACCCAAGACCTGTTCATGAATGGTGTAAAGACAACCCAATTTTGATGTATGCCAGCCAGACCCTTGGATTTAACGGTGACTATTCGAAAGCGGTAAATGGGCATATTCCAGGATGGCACCACAATATATTCACATGGAAATTCAGACGTGAAAACAACGTTCTACATGACATAGATGGGTAATTTATGTCATATGAATATATGAATTCATCTAAGTCTATATGTTGCTATAATGAGTAATTCTTTACAGACCTTCAGCTGGATTCTTTGTGCTCCAGTATATGAGAGCGTGGAATAATCCTAAACAAACACCTATGTTAACGGTTAGTGGACCATACTTATCTATATTATTTAACTCATTTGTCATCCATAAGTAATGAACTATTAATTTTTTACTCAAATATGTGTACAGGATGTTACAGAACTACGACAAAATTTAGTTGTGGATTTATTGGCGCACGAGTTAAATGGATATCGGAGATCTCTTCCTGAAGATGTGAAACATTATCTTAGTCGAATTATTAATAGGCCTGTAAAGTAGAATATGTATGGTGTAGCACGACAGTGTTATCTGAGTGTTATCTGTTGCTAAGTTCAGGAGCAGGACATTTACACTGCATTTTGGGTTTAATATGCTTATTTTTTTTATCTAAAATAATAATATTGTTATATAATAATATTATATGTGGTTACTCCTATCTGTATGCGTATACAAAGATGAAATAGCTCGTAGCAAAGGACGAGAATGGGTCTATATAAGCAAATCAATAGTGTGATGAGACTACGTGTTGTATACGGCTTAATTAAATTACCCACTCATCAATTTTTTCATAAACATTATTATTTAATTTATAATAATAAATGCCATACCGGACTAACCCTGACTTATTAGTTTTTACGTTTAACAAAATGATAATACATTTAGATTTATTATTTGTGAGTCAGCAAAAAAAATCAATTTACCAAGTATAACAGGCTAAAATCAATCAACCACATATAGGAGTCAATCATGCAACCAATTTATAGAAACAATAAATTAACAATCAAGCATTCTTTTGTTATCCTGCAATCATGCCTTCAAAAGGGAACAATCAAATTGTTTGGAATGGCTGACGGTCAATTAATAAACAGGGAAACAAATTTGTTAACTGGCTGCACGCTCTCATTGTCATCTCCACACGCACTCACGGTCATCACGACCTTACACGACCCATATCCTCGATTTTGGATAGAAGAAGGATGACTTGGAAGAAGGAGGACGACTACGACCCCACGCTCTACCGCTTGGAAGAAGATAGGACGACTACTAGCGGTCCTCTCCGGCTGGGATAGGAAGAGGTGTCCCCTATATCCAAGACGCACGTCGTGATCTGATTCAAAAGGTAAACTATTGTTTTGAGTCATGTTCGTTCCTCATTCTTCTAAATCCTTGTGCCTGTGCGTTTTGCCTATGTTTGAAATTACATCAAGTCATGCCCGTTCCTCATTCTTCTAAATCCTTGTCTCTGTGCGTTTTGCCTATGTTACTCCTCATTATTTTCTGTTTAAGTTGTGTCAGTACATAAGAATGTTGGTTGTTTATAGTTTAGGGTTATGTATGAGTCATTGCAATTTATGGGAAAAGATAGAAGAACTAAATATCAATAACAGTCTCTCTAACATTTTCTAACATCCAATAACACCCAGGCGGCCAACAGCCCGCCAGGCCATGTATAACAGTATAAGCAAGCCCAGGAAGGCAAGCACATCCAACACCAGATTTTTATAACATTATACTTATGTACATGTACATCCATAGCAAACAAATAACACATAAAATTTATACACTTATCAAAAAAATAGTGACAATTAATTATTTATAAAACTAATGCATTGTGCAAGATCTAATCAGGTTTATTTGAGTTTAGTGTAGGAGAAAAGCACATTTGATATTAACCATTGACTATGAAATCAGTAAATAAGGAGTTTGAGAACTTATCTATGTTAAACTGCCGCTTTGAGAAGACAATTTCGGCTTTGATTTCTGATTATGCAATACCATTATGAGTGATAAATCCAACTGCCCGGTGGATGCATAGACAGCTACTAGCAACTCTATTTGATACCTAATAAGTAAAAACATAGTTTGATTCGAAAATGCTAAAACTGTGCTATATGTAAAGACTGAACAATTAAAAGTGATACATTAAAAGAAAACTTGATATACAGATTAAAGCACAAGTCAGTTCTATCTGACTACTGGTGGGCAGCCAATTACAAAATTTAGATATCTGTGAATAGCCAATTACAAAATATTATTGTTTAGTCTTAACATGTAGCACAGTAGGTAGTTAATTAGATATGCGTATTCATAAAAGAAAAATGTCCAAGCTCAAATCAGAGAGAACATAACAGTATTTTTAGATACAAAGACTGATTTTCTGAGACTTATTTTTGTGTCGCTGGATCTCCTCAGCTTCAACTGTGAAAGCTCTGCCAGCAGTTTTACGACACATGAAAAATACCAGCCATCAAATAAAAGGAATCAAAACAAATATAGTAAAGGTCTTCCAATGTCAGTCCAACTAGAATGCAGTAAAGGCCAACATTGAGATAGAGTACCTTGAGTGATGCTACATTTTTCAAGTTAAGAGCTTTGATTGCTGCTGAGGAAGCTCTTGAAAGATGGCCGAACCATGTGCTACCAATCCTCTAGATATGACATCTGAACAAAACAAAAAAAATGTAGTATGAGTTTCATAAAGTCAATAGTAATGACAAATCTTAGTGCAAACCATGTAAATAGTTTAGACTAAAATTGTTGTACAGTTTGAGAAGTGAATAAATAAGCAGTTTGAGGAAATTAATTTAGAGATAAGAGTACAAAATTAATAGATGAAAAGCCTTATAATTGGATACTTATCTTTTGTCTAGCTTGAGCTCGAGGTGTCAACTGTCAGCGCTCCCAGCCAATGTTCGACACATGAAAAATACCACACCTATCAAATAAAAGGACATCAAAACAGTTATAATAAAAAGGACTTTAGTTTCAGTGCACAATGAGTCACCACAAATGCAAATGATGGCAAAGTATTCACTCAAAGTCAATTGTTAATACATGTAACATGACTAACTGAGCCATTAGAACTAACAAAAGAGTGCTAGACTAGATAGTTTCAGACCACCAGTTTAACTTCCACCAGCCCAACAATTATAGATGTAAGAAATGTAAAGTGGAAGTACACATATACTGTAAATCATAAGGGTGTGACTAAGCATCATTGCATCTTTTAGCAAAGAAAATTAGTTTTAACTAAGCATTCAGAGACCAAGATCACATGCACAGCCTACAGCAAGCATTCAGAGATCCACCAATGATGTCATTGGTGAATCTGATAACATATACATCACTGAATTTCTATTAGCAGTCAGATATAATTATGCATAACTATCCAACATTGTCCCTAAATTAAAATAGTGCTTCAAGGAATTCTGACATCACATCAGAGTAGCTTCTAGCTGTCAAACTGTCGGTTCTAATTCAACTGAATTCTAACAGATGAACCAATAAAATACAATTGGAATAAAAAGAAAGAATGTCTGGAGCCTTTAAGATAGCTTTCTCTTTGAAAACAATCTAACAAGCTGAACCAATTATGTATGGACTACCGACTGATTATGTGTTTCTCTTAAAAGATTTCTTTTAATCAAATAATAGGTTCAGATAATGAAACTTATCTTTTCTAACATTTAATTGCTATGAGCCATTGACGGTGAAATCTAAAAATTAACAGTGTTCAGTTCAAATGGATTTACCGTTTCACAAATCAGTTGCCTCTACAAGCCAAAAAAATATTTATTTATTATTATCATCTGTTGTTTCTTGCTACTTCCATGCAATCTATTTGTACCTCTTTTTCTTTACATCAAAATCATGTCCTGTATCTTGATAGGAACATCCATATCCATAATCATGTCAAGATTCAGGATTATTTGCATACAAATTATCGTTGCTCCTTTATTTAAATTACAGCTACTATCACTACTAATTTTCTATCTAACAACAAAAAGAGATAAACCGTGAGTACTCCTTTTACTTATCAGGTAGCTCCATCCATCCATTATGCAGTCATCAGCATCCACACAAGGTACAGTAGCATCCAAAAACACTTTGTTCTCACCAAACACACCTAATATTATTTTATATAATACTATTATCGTTAACATATGATCACAGGAAGAGATTTACAGTATGCAATCATTGGTAGACTCAACCGAGAGCACGATGCATATAACCTAGATCCCAACCAAATCAAGCAGCTTATTGCAGCTGAACTAAGGCCATATATTGACGCATCTGACATAATACATGTGCCACCAAACTATATAATTGTCTTGCCAGATCTAGAGTCACAGAAAGATATACTAAGTCAACCAACACTCGACACAAATTATTTTCATCTCCAGATGCTACCTTGGTGCAAAGAACATGAGTGGGCTCAATTACCATGGATAACAGGTGTTTAATATATTTAAAGATGTTTTCCCTTTATTTATTCTAAAAATAGTTAATAGTTATTCATGTGGCTTATGCAGTCCCTAGCACAGAAGGATCGAAGATAATTATTGATCCACTCCAAATCCTCCCTGTGGTCAATCCAAAACGAGGTCATCGAGGTTTACCACATAGACACACATGTTCTTTAAAATTTTAAACCACCTCTGATACATAGATAACCACTTCTAATGCACATTCCATACTAAATGTCTACAGACAAACATCAACTGAAGGATACTTTTGCAGCTACAATACCAAGAAATTATGATCTCCGAGCACCAAATCTCAACTATCTTCTAATTATTGAGCTTAGAGAATACTACAAGAACAAGGCAACCCTATTCACAGAGAGCAGTCAGATAGCTACTGATATGTATCGTATCTTGGTGACTTTATATACCAGTGCAACCAAACAAATGACAGATATCACCAGCTGTATGCATCGACATAATTTGACAGAGAGTTCACAAATGTTGAATGACCATCAAACTTTTATCACTTTCTTTGAACTGGCTGGTGAGTCATCAAATTTAATATGGTCAGATCTTCAGAGACTTGCAGACTCAATTCTCAACTATGATACTTCATGTCTAAATTTGGAAAATTTCAGAGAAGGCTCACCATCTACTGAGGTAAAAGCAACTAATCCACTAACTCAATAAGAGTACCCTGTTATATAAATGTTCTTCTCTCATTTTTACATCTCAAATATTTATGTTTCTTTTACAGTTTCCAGTTCCATCTACATATGGACATCGCTTAAAGATTATTTTCAATGCTATTGTTCAAAAAATTCATAGTACGTTGCCTATTATTGAGACTATAAAGATGGGAGAAAATAGGTATGCAATGTATGTAACAGTAGGTGATTTTACAAGAAGATACTATGGTGACACACAAGCAATGCAGAGGCAATGGAAGCATTTGCTATTTTTCTTATCTAAAACATCTCATCAATGTTCAGGGTTACACAATCATTGACCTAAATTTCCCAATACTTGACAAATTAGTCTCTGACATTGATAGATGGAATACACACATCAATGTCTTTGACTTCTTTGCCAAGGTAACCCTTAGAGGACTACAAACGATAAACAAACAAATTTCAGATGCATGCCAACCAGTAAACCTCCATGACCTCAATGTCAGAGTTTTCCAGGAAATCAACCAAAAAAAAGCTACTCTCCTTGAGGTTCTTGAGGACAACTATCAAGTGATAAAAGATCTAGGCTAGGAACTTGAGGAATTCAAGGCAATCTATACACTAAATTGAACCTTCAGTGCCACAGTAATATGTCACATGCTAATTGCTACATTATTTGCAGGCAAAATATCACACTATCCGTGTTGGGATATACTCACCAACAACATCATACTATCGTTGGGGACAGACAGTTAGACCTTTCAGGACACCAACATCAACAACTTAATTGGAAGCAATGCAGACCACATCTCTCGCATGTTCCCACAACAACAACTTCAGCCTTTCAAATTCAAATAAATTATACAATCTGGTGGACTCAAAATTGAGCTTTCCTTTCATTATGAAACAATCATCACACTATGTATGGTGTAGCACGACAATGTTATCTGTTACTACGTTCAGGAGCAGAACATTTACACTGCATTTTGGGTTTAATATCATTATGTTTGTATCTAAAATAATAATTTTGTTATAATTATATTATATGTGGTTACTCCTATGTGTATGCGTACAAAGATAAAATAACTCGTAGCAAAGGACGAGAATGGGCCTATATAAGCAAATCAATAGTGTGATGATTTACATTGTTTTATACGGCTTCATTAAATTACCCACACATCAATTGTCTCATAAATATTATTATTTAATTTATAAAATAATGCCATACTAGACTAACCCCGACTTATTAGTTTTGCCGGATAACTAAATGATAATACGTTTAGATTTATTATTTGTGAGTCAGCAAAAAAATCAATATACCAAGTATATCAGGGAAAAATCAATCAACCACATATAGGAGTCAATCAACTATCAATCAATCGCGGTTAGCTGGCTGTCAATCAAACAATCAAAAGGGAAACAAATAATACGGGATGATTTAAACTGTTTTATACGGTTTCATTAAATTAAACACACATCAATTGTCTCATAAACATTATTATTTAATTTATAAAATAATGCCATCCTGGACTAACCCCGACTTATTAGTTTTGCCGAATAACTAAATGATAATACGTTTATATATTTATTATTTGTGAAGTCAACAAAAAAAATATCAATATACCAAGTATATCAGGGAAAAATCAATCAACCACATATAGGAGTCAATCAACTATCAATCAATCGCGGTTAGCTGGCTGTCAATCAAGCAATCACAAGGGAAACAAATAATACGGGATTCAATCATGCACCAGGATTCTAGCTGTCATTTCATCCCTGATATAAACCTATTCACAGCCAGCTAGCACTCTTTGCTATCTCACCATGCACTCACCGTCCACCTCATAGATATTCGACCCCAACCTTCTCGCGATCTTCCTCCACGCCTGAAACGTAACTAGCCCTAAACATAAGATTTCTGAAACTCCTCTAACGCTCGGAGGAAGAAGACCTACTGCTAGCGTTCCTCACGGGCTGGGATAGGAAGTGGGGTCCCCTACATCCAAGACGACTGCCGTGACCTGATTCTAAAGGTAATCTACTGTTTTGATTCAAGTAGATTCTTCATCTTGGATATGCCCGTGCTTGTGCGCTATGCCTAGGCTTTGACATGAGTCTTATTGATCGAAACAGTTTGTCAATTACAAATTGCCCTACATCATAATCATGTCGTGCCACATGATTCTGTTTTTTATCTCAAGCTATGTGTTTTTTTGTTAAAAGTTTGGCCTGTATTTGTTAAATTGTATCGTGTTTGTTATGAATCATTCTAACTAAATGAGAAAAGATAGATCTATTTCGGCCCAGAACCTAAACTAAGACACCTATCACCTATCCTTACATCACTCCAAGTCGACCCAGGCTGTCCCGCAGGCAGCCTAGGCCATTCATAAGCCAAGGCACAAAGGCCAGCATAACCAGCCACTGACGGCTATTAGCCAGCCAACACAGGCTTTATTTACATATATATACTTAGTATATCAATACAAAACATATAACACATAAAAATAATATACTGTGGTCAGAAATAAATAGCAAATAATATACGAAGCATTCTTTGTGCATGATCTAATCAATTATAGTTGAGTTTAGTGATTGATAAGCATACTTGATAGAACCGTTCATATTGGTGAAATTTAAAAATTAACAGCGTTAAAATGGATTTACAGTTTGAGAAAACATCAATTAAAAGCCAACTGCAGAAAGAAAATAAACTACAATCGAAAAGCATGGATTAAATAAAGAGTTTGAGAACTTATCTTTGTGCAAATGCCGCTTTGTAAAGACAATTTAATTGCTGATAGATATTGTGGAATACCATTAACTCTTTGCAGAGACAACAAATGAGTGATAACTCCAACTGTCCAGCTAGGTAGATGACAGCTACCAGAAACTCTTTGCGATCTAATAATAAAAAACAGTTGTTGACACAAAAAGCGTCAGGATCTGCGAACACCTCGGACTATTACCCGAATTCGATATCCAAAGGTGTGCCAGTCGATTTGACCAGTTAATCGACAAGGACGATAACTAGAACAAGATCCAAATAAGACAACGGCGATACGCCCAGATGTCAAAACTCAGACTTGATCAAGATAACTAGAGCAGAGCTGAACGAGACAACAGCGATGCGCCCGGATGTCAAAGCTCAGATTACTCCCACGCGAAACTTGCAAGGGTTGACGGAGATCAAGGAGATGCAGCCCGTCGAAAGCTTGAAGAACTCGTAGATAAACTAAGACTAATACAATAAAAGGGTAAATTGCAGTAAAAGTAAATAAGAGTAATAGATTTGTTTGATGTATGATTGATTTTCTCATGACCCCTAGGTACATATTTATACCCCAACAAAAGGAGTTGTACACAGACACGACCCATATCTTTCCTAAACAAAACTCCTATCTTTAAGGAAACAACTGACTCGCGCAAGAGTCGGACAATGATATTTTCCTAAACAAATACTTCTATTTCTAAAGAAATAAATGACTCATACAAGAGTCGGACTCAAATTTCTATAACAATACTGGTATGAGATCACCAGTTTCCTTATGTCTTCTCTTCGATGAAACTTTCCATCGGCAGACTCTTCAATCCGCAACTTCCTTCTATTGTCATCGGCAACCCCCTGCTGACGTCAACCGCCACGTCACCCTGTGCCCATCGGCATCATTCCCTTATCGGTAATACCTTCCAATCAGCAACTCTTCACCTCTACCGGTAACTTGTCTTTACCAATTAACTCCTATCGGCAAAAATCATCCAGCTTCCATCGGCAACAAACTTATCCCTTTCGCAGCATTCACTCTCATCGGTAACATTAACCGATGACCTTCCGATGCCGATAAAAAACAGCTACCGATCAATGCAAGTCTTAGCTCATTTGACACGTACCGAAAAACGGTGTCAACAAATGCCCCCTAATTTTGGAGTGTAGAATATTTTACGCGCCGAAATTTTCTCTACTGTAACCTTTCCCTCCAAGATACTTGCACGGCTTTCTCGATTACCGCGCGTAAAAATCGCAATTTATCAACAAAATTCCGCGACTGTAGCACGAACAGTTGTAAGCCCAATCATATCTCCTCGATTGCCGCACATACCTATTGCATACCCTTCCATATTCCTGCTCAGTGCGAAGAAAATTCCAAAATACCCCTGACCAGGCTTATAAAAGTTACCACCATCTAATCTGTTTTTCACCCTGAGCCTACTTTCAGTTTCATTTGCCCTCATCTTCAACCTCTGCGGCGGCGCTGAAGAACACCTCCGGCAACCCAAGCAACGGCATCTTTCCTCAAGCAAAACACGAACAACTTCAATGGCGATCAACTTCGAAGTTCCCAAAATAAATCTGCTCCCTTCCTGCTTCATCTTCCGCAAATTTCTTTTCCATATTAATTTCGTAATCCTTTTCCCCCTTTCTTTCCTTGATTTTTCCCGAAACCTAGGAAATGTACAACAAGGTAGTAATCCCAATCGAGCAATCCAACTTTAACTGCCTAGGCCCAATGGGAAACCCCGATCCTACCAACCTGGTTAATGCGGAAACCAACCGTATTCCCTTCAGATCCGAGTGCTTCAGCCTAGGGTTATGGAAAGATGCTTTCCGTTCATGGCCCAAACCCACCAAGGGATGGAAGAACTGGTATCTCAGAATAATCAGAACACAGCAAGTATACTGGGCAGAGCGCAACCTAGATCAATGCATAAGACTTTCTATTGCCGATATGGCGAAGAATGAGAATATGATGATGGCTGCTTCTTATTTCTGGTCCGACACAATGAATGCCTTTTTGTTCAGACACGGACCAGCTACCCCCACCCTTGCCGATGTGCATATGCTTACAGGCCTTGATGTCTCTTCTGCCGATCCCTCCAACCTTTTTGGTAGGAAAGTTGAATATAAAGTAAACACACGCAATATCAGCGGTTGGACTGGATACATCCGAGAGAACCAGAAGACTGGATCGGTAGGTCAGAGGGAGCACGCCACTTTCTTGAATATGTGGTTGGAAAATTTTATCTTCTGTGGCAGAATAGTTGGACCTACCACCATGTACCTTCCCGTAGCAGAGCTTCTAGCCGATGGAGCAAGACTTCCTCTTGGCTGATACCTCCTTGGATCGGTATACCACCTCCTGCACCAAGTATCCAAGAAGCTATTCTAGGCGAGTCCATCGGCAATCTCGGGGGTCCTTGGTGATTTATAAACATGTGGCTAAACGCACACATGTACAAAGTCCTCCAATTTGACTTGTTCACTCAGCAATTTCCAAGGGATATATCGGAAGACTATGTATTTGATGATGATGAATCGGCAACTCGTCCCCCACACAATTTTGGGGAGACTATCATAGTATTACCAGGAACCGAAGCCAATGCAGATCAATTTGGTAGGTTCTTCCAAAAGCTTTACAATGGAATCCCCGTCGCAGAACGACTTTGGTGGCCTTATGTTGATGAGAACAACCGATTCCCGTTGCTATTCAACCTTACCGATTGGAACGTGCCACAAAATGAAACAATCATGAAGGCCAACATTGTTCCCCGAGCCATTCCAGTCAACATCTTTGGAACCGGGAAGAACTCTCCTCCATCTTATGAGTTCTATTATCCATCGGCAGCAGCAAGGCAGCTGGCATTCGGCCAATTACCGATCAAACTCAGCTTCGCCAATGTGATAAAGCCAAGAGAAATTATCTTCAGTGTCATGGATTGGAACAGGATTGTCAACCTTTCTCCCCATGCCGATACATCAAACATCGACCTATCCTCCTGGGCACCAACATCTTTTATGACAGAGTTATACAGATCTTGGTGGCAAGAATGGAGAAGCCAACTGTTCACCAAATCATCGCACTACTATCGGCATTTAATCGACGCCGATCACATCATTCCCGATGATGCAGTAAGTTCTTAATTCTAATGCATTTCTCATTATTTTCTACTATCGGCATCTAACCCTCTTTTCCTTAATAGGTTGATGATCCAATCCCCCAAATGAGCAAGAGCGGCAAGTACTTCAATCTTCGAATAATGAGCCCCACATCAATCATCGGCAACAAGGCTCCTACACTGGCTGCCTTCACACCTCAAAGGGTACCTAAGGTTACCCTCAAGCCTAAGCCGACACCTGCAAAGACCATCGCTACTCCATCAGCTGCTGCTACCATCTTGGCGCAAGCTTTTGCAGTAAGTTTTTATTTCACTTATACCGATTACAAACCCTCATCGGCAACATTCACTTCATTTAACTTACACCAAACATCTTTTACAGGCAACGAGGTCATCGGCAGCTGCTCCGAATGTACAAACTTCTCCAACTCATGCTGCTGATGCCCCCCAAGCTTCGCAACCGAAACGGGTTGGTTCACCAACTGCTGCCCCGAAGAAGAAACGCTTGAGGCGAGCTACCCCAGCTGCATCACTAACTTCCGCCGACGCACCAACAACAAAACCAACATCAGCGCCTATCCCTGAGCATCCATTGGATGACATTTTCGACCAGGAAACGATACCACCACTGTAGGAACCAGCTGCAACAATGGGGACAACATCGGCATCGGCACCAGCACCTATAGCAGATAAAATCCCTGACCAGAGGATGGCATCATCACCACAGGAGCCAGCCACCACAGCAGAGGCAGCACCAGCAACAACACCACCAGCACCAACCGCTCCTCCCACGGAGGCAAGCTCATCGGCAACCATTGCCGATCTTCAAGATGATGCTATACCAGCTGCCTTCTCAAGTCCCAGGCAAGAAACCCGCTTTAAGATGGTAAGCCGACGATCATAAAACTTGCAATATAAACTTATGATCGGCAAACTCTAACTTTCTTCTTTTTCAGGCCCAGGACTCTCCAAACAGCTTGTTCTCCTTCGCCGTCAACCTCCTCGATGAAGACGAAGATGAAGAAAGCTCTGCTCCAGCTCTATCGGCAGATATCAAACTTAAGCTCGAAGCACTACTATCTTTACTGCAACAAGACACGTTCCATCTTGTTCAGGACTCCACTGTAGCGAAGACAGCTTTCAAAGACATCCAAGACCATCTATCTGCCGATATCGAAGAAACACTTTTCCAGGTAGCGTTCCTCGAGAGTAAGCAACTCCAGTATCAAAAGCTCTCACGCCGCATTGCCGATAGGACTGTTCAGTCAGAACTCGAAGAGAAAATGCTTCAATTCAAGCAATCTGCCAACGGAAAACACAAGAACATAGGTCACTTAGAAGCTTCTGGTATTGAGCTTGATCAAGACATCGCCCATCTATCGGCAAGGAAAGAAAAGCTATTAGCAGAGCTGAAACAAGTTGATGAGACCTTGATTGCAGCCAATCAACAGAAGACCGAACTTCCAAATGCTATCCAAACTCTACAACAAGAAAGAGATGTCGACGCACGTCAAGCCCTCCGGATGAAGAAAAAGATCAAGCCAATAGAAGGATCCGCCGATGACGATGCCAAGGAGATGGAAGAAATAGAGCAAATTCGCCTGCGTGCGATATCAACTATTCAATCCTTGTTGTAATTTGTTACAATCCATTGTATCGGCAAGCGTAATACTGATATTTGATTTTGCTTGTAATATAATGCCAGTACGCTTTTTACCGATGTCTTGTATAACTTTTTCTTCCATCGGCATTCAAACGGGCATTCTACGCATCCACCCAAATACTAGGGTAATATTTCTTCAAGTATTTACCGTTGATTGCTCTGGGAAACACAACTCCTTCGAGAGTCTCCAAAATATATGCATTACCATGAACAGACTGATTTATCCGAAACGGACCCTCCCAATTAGGAGACCATTTTCCAAACTTAGAACTCTTAGTCCCAATCGGTAAAATCAATTTCCACACCAGATCACCATCGGCAAATTCTTTCACCTTTACCTTCTTGTTATACCATCTGGCAACCCTTTTCTTATTTTCCTCAATGCTGATCAAAGCCCTCAACCGATGACTTGTTAAGTCTTCTAACTCATCCTTCATAAGAGTATCATACTCATCGGTTGTCAATTGATCTTGAGAAAACAATCGCCTAGAACCAGTTTGAACTTCCCAAGGCAGGACAACATCGTGCCCATAGACCAACTGATACGGCGAAACTTTGGTTGCACCATGACACGCCATCCGATACGACCATAGGGCTTCATTTAACACTATATGACACCTTCTAGAGTTTTCTTCAATCTCGCGTTTGATAAGCTTAATAACCCCTTTATTAGTCGCCTCGGCCTGACCGTTAGCTTGGGCATAATAAGGAGAAGAATTCAATACCTTGAACCCCATACTAGCAGCAAACTCATCAAACTCTCCCGATGTGAACATGGTTCCTTGATCGGTAGTAATAGTTTGAGGAATACAGAATCGGTAAACAATATGTTCTTTTACAAAATCTACCATGTTTGCCGATGTCACCTTCTTCAAAGGAATCGCTTCAACCCATTTTGTGAAGTAATCGGTAGCAACGAGTATAAACTTATGCCCCTTGCTTGACGGTGGATAAATTTGGCCAATGAGATCAATAGCCCATCCTCTAAATGGCCAAGGCTTAATTATAGGATTCATTGCCGATGCAGGTGCCCTCTGGACATTACCAAACCTCTGAAATCCTGACATCCTTTAAAATAGTTGAAGCAATCTTCAAGAATTGTCGGCCAATAATATGCATTCCGCCTAATCATCCACTTCATATTGAATGCCGATTGATGCGCTCCACACACACCTTCATGGATCTCGCCCATCAACTCTTTTGACCCTTCTCTACTAAGGCATCTGAGCAAAACTCCATCAATTGTCCGATAATACAATTCATTGTCAAGGAGCACATACTTGGTAGCTTGAAACCTTAGACGCCTTTCAACCTTCTTAGACGGATCTCTTAAGTAATCGGCAATTTCTTTTCTCCAGTCATCGGCAACCATTACCGATGTCATGACTTCTTGAATCGGCTGATATCCTGAAGCATTCTGTGTTAACCGATTGGCCTCTTCATTATGCAACTTAGGAATATGCTCAAGGCGGTACTCTTTGAATTCTTTTAATAACTTGCAAACACTTTTCATAGGTTGTAATTAAAGCTTCACTTCGGCACTCATATGTTCCAATCAATTGGTTAATTACTAACATGGAATCACCGAAGATTTCAACAGCATCGGCACGTACCTCCCTGAGTAATTCCAACCCCTTTAGCAGAGCCTGGTACTCAGCTTGAATGTTTGTTGAGGTAGCAACAATCGACAATGAAATTTCATATTTCCGTCCATGGGGTGAGATTAAAACAATGCCAATACCTGCCCCTTCCTTGCATGTAGACCCATCAAAGAACAAAGTCCAAGGAGTAATCTCTACCGATCTTATCGTATCACAATGCTGAGTAACAAAATCGGCCATCACCTGACCTTTAACTTCCTTAACCGATTCATACTTCAGATCAAACTCTGAAAGTGCTAGAATCCATTTTCCGATTCTCCCACTTAATATTGACATCGACAGCATATACTTAACCACATCATCTTTGCAGATAACAGTGCATTCAACCGATAATAAATAATGCCTTAATTTTATGCAAGAGAAATATAAGCATAAACATAATCTTTCTATGGCCGAATAGCTGGCTTCAACATCTACCAACCTTCTGCTTAAATAATAAATCACACGTTCTTTCCCTTCAAATTCTTGGATTAGGGCTGATCCGATAACACCATCATCGGCAGACAAATACAACCTGAAAGGCTTCCCGTGCTGAGGTGGAACCAAGACCGGTGGGTTTACCAAATATTTCTTGATCTCCTCCAAGGCTAATTGTTGTTCCTCTTTTCACGTAAACTCTTGATCGGCTTTCAGCTTTAACAATGGACTAAAAGATTTAATCTTACCAGATAGTTGGATATAAATCTTCTAATAAAATTAATCTTGCCGATCAAGGATTGCAACTCAGTCTTATTTGTGGGAGCAACTACTTTGTTAATTGCATCAATAGATTTTCTGCCGATCTCGATGCCTCTCTGATGTTCCATAAAACCCAGAAACTGACCTGCCGATACACCAAATGCACACTTGTTAGGATTCATCTTCAACCCATGTTCCCTTGTGCATTCCAGGATTTTTCGCAAATCGGCAAGATGCTTCTCAAAATTTCCGGATTTAACCACCACATCATCAATATAGATTTCGACTATCGTGCCGATGTACTTATGAAAGATAAAATTCATCGCTCTTTGATAAGTAGCACCGGCGTTCTTCAAGCCAAAAGTCATTACGACCCACTCAAACAAACCGACTTGACCTGGCCATTTGAAAGCAGTCTTGTTTATGTCTTCCTCAGCCATGAATATTTGATTATATCCAGCATTACCATCCATGAAACTAATGATCTGATGTCCGACAGCGGCATCAACCAACAGATCGGCAACTGGCATAGGATAACCATCCATCGGTGTAGCCTTGTTGAGATTCCTAAAATCAATACAAACACGAAGCTTTCCATTCTTCTTATATACAGGAACCACATTAGAAATCCAATCGGCATATCGACACTGCCGAATAAACCCAGCTTCAATTAATTTTGTAATTTCAGCTTTAATATCAGGCACACCATAGGATTACATCGGCGTGCAGGTTGCTGATGTGGTTGGAAACTAGACTTAATAGGCAACCGATGTTCGACTATTGATCGGTCTAACCCAGGCATCTCTGTATAATCCAAGCAAAACAATCTTTATATTCCTTCAATAAATCAATCAACTGTTGTTTACATTGGGAATTTAACTTAGCACTAATAAAAGTAGGCCTATGCTTACTACCATCGCCGATATCTACTTCTAATAAATCATCGGCCGATGTGAACCCCTGTCCCAGTTTTCCATCATCGGCGAATCGATCCATTAAAACTCTTCTTCAGGACCGACTGCTCGGATCGGTGTAATACGGTAATCGGCAACTTTGAGGAATTCCGTGTCCCAAGCTTCACCTGATATGCACCTGGTTTGCTCATAAGTTTCCGATTCTGCCGATGCAATGATTGACGGAGTTTCACTTCGGACGACTTCAATCTTGTCTCCAACCCATTGCACAAGGCTTTGGTGCATTGTAGAAGGAATACAACAATTAGCATGGATCCAATCCCTTCCTAGGAGCAAGTTGTAGGTGCCTTTGCCACTGATCACGAAAAACGTTGTCGGCAAAGTTTTACTGCCGATGGTTAATTCAACACATACGGCTCCCATAGCTGGCGACACATTGCCTTCAAAATCTTTAAGTTTCATGTCCGTCTTGACTAAATCGTGGTCACCTTTCCCAAGTTTCCTGAACATGACATATGACATTATATTGATTGACGCCCCACCGTCCACCAGCATTTTCGTTACAGACTGTCCATCCACTTTGCCCTTAACAAACAGAGCCCTTAGATGCTGCCTTTCATCATCGGTAGGCTTCTCAAAGATAGCTGTCATCAGATCCAACACTAATTGCGCCATTTCAACAGCTTCTTCGTTGTCGCTGACAGGTGCCATGAACTTGGCAATATGACGACCATATTGATTTCTGCCGATGGATCCCTATTCTTGCGCTTTGGCCTCCACTGCTTTTCCCTTGAAGGATTTTCACTGTCATATAAGTTGCTTTAGCGTTCGCGCTGGATTCTCCTTTTCTGAGTTTTCGTCAAACCCTTAGGGCACCATTGAGGAAGCTTGGTTCTCCAAACAGGCTCGTTGTGACAGAACCTCTTAAGATAGGGCCCACTTGTCAGGATTAACCAACTTAATCCCAACAGATGATCCAAACCTTAATTAGTCCATCAGGTGTCGCCACTTTGCAGCGGGTCATCCACCTCTTTCCGAACAGGATCACCTCATTACAATCATCACAGAAGTAATATGAAATTTTTATATTACATCAAAGTAGCGAAAATTTAAAGTCATATTACAAACCATAAGTTTTGAAACATAACTTAAGTGTCATACGTTAATAATACATCAAGCTGCTGATAGAGTATGAACAAACAACCGAGGTACTCTTGCCCAAGAGTCAAGCAAGAACAGTTTATTCTTCATCTTTATCTACACTGACCACGGTCATGCAGCAAGAAGCCACACAAACCGGGTTGTGATCCTCATCTGCAACAGGGGTTAACAAACCCTGAGTACGGGAGTACTCAACAAGACTTATCCGACAAAGAAAAGTATTTGGTAGACAAAACAATATGGAAGTCATAGGATTCAAGGTGTGGTTTGCAAGAATCAAGTATTTTGCATAAAAGAGCATTTATAAAAAGAATTGAAATTCATTTGTTTCATTCATAAGATTACACAGGTACGATCTAAATGT
>CM039119.1:34693214-34867395 GCA_022036555.1 Microstegium vimineum | reverse complement strand
CGAAGAAGCTAGGCCTCGATAACGACTCAGGGGACAACCACGAGCAAAACGCCCAACAGAAACGAGACTAAAACCTAACCAGGAGACCTCGTGATGGTGGGGACCCGAGCTCGACCGCACATACGCCGACGGACACAGGCCTCGATCAGCTCAACCAACAACTCCAGCAAGCTAAGTGGGCCCCAAACGACGCGAAGCGCGCACGAAACGAACTCAGAGCTAAACACAACATCCTCATCGACGGCCATGGCGGTCGGTGGGGATCTGCGTGACGTGCGCCGGAGAAAACACGCACGCGCTCGAGGGCAACCACCCCTCGAAACAGACTCAGGACGGCTAGACGAAGCTAGCGCAAGACTTGGATCACAACAAGATCAACTACAACGACTAGACGATGAACACACCACCGCGCCGAACATGAACCGCGGCGGCGCTCGAGGACAGAGCTCGAAGGCTCGATTCAAGGACAAACGAGTGGAGCGGAGAGGTCGAGGAGCTCACCCTGGTCATGAAGCGCTAGCAAGCGTGGTCGGAGATGAAGCAGAGATGACCGTCGACGGAGAACGTGCCGGTGGAGACGAAGAACCGAGCGGCAACAAAGATGTTCCCGGAGCTATGGCCCACCATTTGCAAAACGGAGAAACCGACAAGAATCAGTGATGAACAGGAGCAAGAAACACAAGATAAAAAGATAATGTGGTTCCTGTGTAGCCCGGTCGGGGACTGACCAGAGCGACGGCGCTCTCGTCGGAGCTGAGGAAGACGGAACCGCGCTAGACGAAAGCAGGCTCGATGGCTTCAACTAACTCACTCCGAGAACGCGCAAGGTCAAAATGAAGACAATGGCAGCGGATTGAGTGATTGGAAGTGGCTAACAAGCTCGGGCGAGTTCGCCGATGATGGTGGAGCGCCCGGCGGAGCAAAGCAGAGCGATGGCGTGGCGTGGAAAGGGAGACAGAGTGGACGGTGTCCCGTTTTGAAGACAGCAACGGTTCCGTGATGCCGCCACGCACACGACAAGACGTGAGTCAAGGACAGGAGTCACACGGTGGTGTAGACAAGTGGCCAGACAGGTGTCGGCGTCGAGCTCAACCCCGCCACGCAACTGCTTGATGAAAAGACTGAACTGCCCCTGTGGCTATTTTGCAAATTGCTCAAGCTTCCAGGGGTTTTCATGAAAAACTTTGAACACGAAAGATGCTCAAAATTTCATGATCTACAACTTTGCTTAAACAACCATAGGCAAAAACTTTATAGATTTTGAAAATCATGTTTAGGGTTTAACCCACCCCCTCTGGAAATTAGGGTTTGGATTCCAAATTTTAAAATTTGAGATTTTGAAAAGATGACCTGCATTCACAACATTGATCAAACATAAGCAAGTAAACTCCTTTTAGTTCAATGCATATCCAGGTTTTCAAACAAATGAATGATGCTTAATGCATATGATGACATGATCAGTTTTTAATTAAGTTATTAACACCGGGGTGTTACACTGGTGCTGCCTCTCACTACTTGCGTTGGCACCACTCCTTATGTTTGGATCTCTAGAGAATATCTCTTCATCGGGCTTCTTGCATTGGCCATCTCCTCCAGCTCTTCCTGACTAACACGCCTACCAAGTCTATCATGTGCGCTGAGCTTGCCCCCCAGCCGGTCATATACCGAATTCTTTCCTCTGAGCGGCCTAGCATACCTGGACGTTCGAATCGTCAAAACAAGGCTTCTTTTCTGACCGATCGTAGGGTGATACCCATTGCATTCGGGACAATTATCGCCAGTAGGTAACTTGATGCCTTCTTCCCAGCAGTGAACGAAGAAGGGACATTTCCAGTGGTCCTTATGCCGAAGCCACTCTTGGTGTTCTTCTTCTTCCTGCCGATGTCGCTCCTTTTGCGAATGCCGATACTCTTGCCTTGGCTGCTTATGCGTGATTATAACACCAGGAGCCCTCTTGGTATTGCTACCTTCATCGGCAACTTCCTTGCCCTTTCTGTCATCGGCAAACCTCCTCTCATCACGCTCAGCTACTTGATGGTCAGGATCTACCGATGCATTCTTCCTGGCAGCTTCCGATGTCAGCACTTTAGTTTTTTCCACTAGTTTCTACCATATTATTTGGAAACGGGTGCTGATCAATCTTCATCAGTTTCTGGCTTTAGAATTTTCAAATTTAATTCGTCCAGATTCAATTTCTGACTGCAACTGCTGCCTAAATACCTTGCAGTCATTGGTACTGTGCGAAGTCGCATTGTGCCACTTGCAATACCTAATCTTTCTGACTTCTTCGACCGATGGAATTACTTGGTTAGGCGCCAACTTGATCCGCCCTTCTTGAAGTAATAAGTCAAACATCCTATCGGCCTTGGTGATATCAAAGGTGAACCTTTCAGCTTCCTTCTGACCGAACGGACAAGACATAGATTTCTTATCCTCCACCCATTCGGCAGCGTCGATGCTTAGCTCTTCATCGGAATCCTCTTCTTGCTCAACGAAGATCACCTTTTTATTCCAAGTCTTTCTAGGCTCAAAAGTCTTGACATCCTGATCGGAAATTCTCTGCACAAGGTGGCTCAGACTTTCAAACTCTTGAGATGCATACTTATCTTTGATGTGCGGCAGTAATCCTTGGAAGGCCAAATCTACCAATTGACGATCATCAAGCATGAAGCTGTAGCACTTGTTCTTCGTGTCTCGCAACCTCTGAACAAAGTTTTCCACTGATTCATCATTACGCTGCCTTAGCTTAACCAAATCGGTAATCTTCTTCTCATGTATGCCAGCGAAGAAGTATTTATGAAACTGCCTCTCCAGATCGGCCCATGTAATTACAGAGTTTGGAGGCAACGATATAAACCATGTAAATGCTGATCCAGACAATGATGATGAGAACAATCTCACCCTCAGCTCTTCCCTGCTGGCGGCTTCTCCACACTGAATAATGAAGCGGTTGATGTGCTCCATCGTTGACGTGTCATCTTGGCCAGAGAATTTGGTAAAATCAGGCACCTTGTACCGATTTGGGAGAGGAATTAAGTCGTACGCCGGAGGATATGGCATCCGATAAGAGTATGTATTGACCTTGGGTTTAATACCGAATTGTTCTTTCATCACTTCGGCAATCTTATCAGTCCAATATGCATCCTGCTCTTGCCGACTCATTGGCTGATTGTTGACTGGTGGAGTCGGCTGATGCGCCCCTTCAGGTCTTGGTAGAAGATGATTCGGGGTAGTTGGCATGGGCGTAGCACCAGTCATCTGGACGTTATGCATCGGCTGACTCACCAGTGGATAACTTTGCACATTCACTGGGTTATGTTGTGGCATCATATTCATCGGTTGCTGTACCGATGCTCTACTCTGAGTATTTGCTGGACTTCCATAATGATACATTAGTACACCAGGCTGTTGAACCGGCGGCTGATTGGTCCATCCAGGATTATGAATCATCGGCACGTGACTTACCGATGGCTGATAGTTAACTGGCGCCTGCTGCTCCCGCGCCTTGGAGTAACCAACAAATTGGTTACCTTGATGTGTTAATACTCCAGCTTGAGGATTTACCAGCATGGGCTGACTCCCAGTCGCTATGCTTTGCTGCATTGACACAGCATTTGCCGATGGTGGCATCAGAGGTGCTTTAGGAATCACCACCTGGAGATCTGATGGTGTTTGCACAGTTGGAGAAGACGTAGAGTAATGCATCATAGGAACCATCGACTGTGATTGCATTGCCGATGTCGTGGAGCCCTTCCAAACTGAACTATCTCCCTGCACGAGACTGGAACTAGCAGATGGATTTGAAGGCATACCATATCCCCACCAGTTGGCAGGAGCTAGATGATTCTGGATAGCAGGTCCCGACATTACCGACACCACTGGATCTGCACTAATCTTGGTGACGCTTTCAGGACTTAGCCTTGGCGGTGTGGCCACATCGGCAGACGGATCCACAGGAGTGGAAGACGCCATTGGTGCTGCCGATGGGTTTACAGATGCCGATCCAGGTTGATGATATGTTGGACCAACATATTGAGGTGCTTGTCCTTCTTTGAAAGATTGCATGACAATATTGTATACAGTGTTGGACAACACATTGGAGTGGCTAATTAATGCTTGATTTAACGCAGAATTAACCATCTCTTGCAACTCACCAGGATTGGCATCAAACGTGACCTGCCGCGGCAACGACGGATCTTGCTTCTGGATGGCTTTGCCGCTCCTGCTTAGGCTGAAGGACCTCAGATACAATTGCTTGTACTCCTCCATAGCCCGCTCCATAGCCAGTTTCTGATCATCTTTTAGATCGGCCTCGGAGACTTTGATGACGTTCCTCAGATTGACGTCGTATGATCACCCATAACAGATGTACAGTTTGTCCCACTGGGTGTGCCAAAAGAGGTGTTGACACAAAAAGCGTCAGGATCTACGAACACCTCGGGCTATTACCCGAATTCGATATCCAAAAGTGTGCCAGTCGATTTGACTAGTTAATCGACAAGGACGATAACTAGAACAAGATCCAAACAAGACAACGGCGATACGCCCAGATGTCAAAACTCATACTTGATCAAGATAACTAGAGCAGAGCTGAACGAGACAACAGTGATGCGCCCAGATGGCAAAGCTCAGATTACTCCCACGCGGAACTTGCAAGGGTTGACGGAGATCAAGGAGATGCAGCCCGTCGAAAGCTTGAAGAACTCGTAGATAAACTAAGACTAATACAATAAAAGGGTAAATTGCAGTAAAAGTAAATAAGAGTAATAGATTTGTTTGATGTATGATTGATTTTCTCATGACCCCTAGGTACATATTTATACCCCAGCAAAAAGAGTTGTACACAGACACGACCCATATCTTTCCTAAACAAAACTCTTATCTTTAAGGAAACAACTGACTCGCGCAGGAGTCGGACAATGATATTTTCCTAAACAAATACTTCTATTTCTAAAGAAATAAATGACTCATGCAAGAGTCGGACTCAAACTTCTATAACAATACTGGTATGAGATCACCAGTTTCCTTATGTCTTCTCTTCGATGAAACTTTCCATCGGCAGACTCTTCAATCCGCAACTTCCTTCTATTGCCATCGGCAACCCCCTGCTGACGTCAACGACCATGTCACCCTGTGCCCATCGGCATCATTCCCTTATCGTTAATACCTTCCAATCGGCAACTCTTCACCTCCACCGGTAACTTGTCTTTACCAATTAACTCCTATCGGCAAAAATCATCCAGCTTCCATCGGCAACAAACTTATCCCTTTCGCAGCATTCACTCTCATCGGTAACATTAACCGATGACCTTTCGATGCCAATAAAAAACAGCTACCGATCAATGCAAGTCTTAGCTCATTTGACACGTACCGAAAAACGGTGTCAACAACAGTTAGATTGATTCAAATATACTATTCAAATATACTAAAACTATAATATATGTAAAGACTGAACAATTATAGGTGATCCATTAAAAGCAGGCTTGCTTACAGATTAAAGCACCAGCCATTGGTACCAACCTACCTATAAATAATCACATTCTTGTTTACTCTTAACATTTAAACAAAATAGTAGATAGTTTACTATATATGTCTTTATATATAAGGAAATAGTCCAAGCTCAAATCAGATAGTATATATGCACAAATACTATATGAAAAGACATATATTTGGAGACTTAACTTTTGTGCCGCTGTAGCTCCTAATCTTCAACTTTGAAAGTTGTGCCAGCCGAGGTTCGAAACATGCAAAATACCAGACATCAAGTAAAAGGACATAAGAGCAAATATAATAAAAGGAAGGGCAAATGTCCGAACAACAGCAGTGGCGTAACTGCCAACATCGAGATATACCTTGACTGATGCTACATTTGTCAAGCTCATAGATTTGATTGCAAGCACTAGAATGATGCCTTACTATATGCTAGGTATCCTCCCGCATCTAAACATGCCAAAAAAATGTAGTATCAGGATCACAAAGTCAAGAGTAATGACAAAACTAGACTGCTAGCCATGTAAATAGTTTAAACTAAAATGTATTTACAGTTTCAGAAATGAATAAACAGGCAGGGAAGTTAATTAAACATCACTGAAAATTCAATTGCAGCAAGAGAACTTATCAGGAGTTTGAGAACTTATCTTTGAATCTCTTTGCTCTTAGGAGTCAAATTCAGTTTTCATTATCATGTGGAATAGCAATGTGAGTACTAGATACCACAAATTACTACAGAAATCCAACTCCCCAGCCAAAGGGATCCAGCTACCAGCAACTATCTGAGAGACAAAGATTAAAAAAAAAATCAGTTATTTTTATTCAAAATAAAACTGACACTGTCACATATAAGCCTGCCTATCAGTTTTGGAATAGTTTTCAAGATCAGTACCTTGTGTGATGCATTATTTGTCGGTTTAGGAGCTTTGATTGCTGGTGATAAAGCACTTCATTTAGTTGTGTGCTAATTGATAGCTTATCACTGATAGCTCTGGTAGTGAATTAACATCATCAGTAAGTCAAACTGCACAAAACTTCAAATCTATCTACTATGGTTTCTTTTAATTAAGAATAAAATGACATTGTGCTGGAACTTATCTTTTCAAACACAGTAGGAGATTCTTGGTAGACCTCGTACCCGTGAGTTCCTTGTCCATGAGTCCACGCCACCCAAACATGAAAAGACAAACAAAATTCATTATAAGATAAAAGATTACAAGTAGATTAAATTCACTTTTGCTACTTAATCTGGATACTTTCTGGTAAATTTAGGTGCTCTTGACTTAATAACAAATACGAAAAATGGCTTGCGCATGTGTAATAAGGATAACTGACAGGGTTAGGCAACCATACTATACAAATCTAATACCATGGTAAAAAAAATATAGGCGAAACTCGAGGAAACACATCAAAACAAATGTGAGTCAAGCATCAAGGTGTAACTAAGCATCATTTCATGTTTTAGCAATAAAAATTACTTTAAACTAACCATCACTTTTGATCCTTTGACACCCATTTATGGCCAAAGTAACATAGGCATTACACTGATCTAATGCACACCCTAAACCCCGTATTCAGATACACATATGACCCAGCACACTAACAAAGACTAGATCCAGACAAAACTAGTTGCCCAGGTCGACAAATAAGCACTACATCTAGACACATATGGCCCAAATCCAGGAACAAACGCTAGATCCATACACATAGGGCCCAAATCCACGAACAAGCACTGGAAAATCGTAAAGCTGACCCAGATCACATAAATCCATACACATATGGCCCAGATCCACCAACAAGGACTAGATCCAGACAAAACTTATTGTCCAGGTCGACAAATAAGCAATACAATCCAGACAGATAGGTCCCAAAGCCACAGACAAGCGCTGGATCCATACACATAGGGCCCAAATCCGCGAACAAACACTAGAAATCGTGCCACTGACCCAGATCCACGAACAAGCATTAGAAAATCGCATAGACACAGACCCAGATCCACGTGTTTGTTCCATGTCCGAACGCACATAACTTTATAGGATAGGGTTTGAGAAGGTGTATGTGTACCTAGTAGTTTCACGGCATCGCGAAGTGCTCTGATCTGATTTGGCGACGCCGGGAACGAAGGGAGTGGGCGCCGCAGCCAAGGGTTGAAGCAGAGTCCTTGATGCTTCACACCAAGAACGTCCATCGGGTTCGTAGAGCAGCGACCTAACCTCCTTGCCGCCGGATCCGAGGACGGCGGCGGAGAGTTTGGCCGACGTACCGGCCTCGCATGAAGAGGCGAGGGTGACCCGACGCAAGGTCACGGGGTCGTGCGGGCGCATCTGGCCGCCTTTGCGATGTCGTCGCGGTGGTGCTACTGAGAGATGAGAGCGGATGCTGTCAACTGAGCGTGTTTCATGTCTGAAATGGACTTGAGAAGGAAGTCGAGTCGGTGTATTTAGGGTTTGGGGAAGACGATAGGGTGGGTCACGCGGACGTCGAGACGCCGGGTCGTGCGTTTGCGGAGACTACTGGCCAAACAGATCTGGCTGCTGCGGCGACCTCGGTGCGGTGGTGCAGCCGTGGAGGTGTGGCGTGGCAGCGGTGGAGGGAGAAGACTGGGTGAGTCGGCGTCCGACTAAGGAAGAACACAGCGCGGAGGAAGACGAGTGGGAAGACGTGTGGGTGTGGTGAGCGGATAAGGCCAACTCGTCATTTTTGCAACCAGACCCTCGAACTCTATGTGAATCAACACTAACTTCTTCTATTCTATCATTTATGTTTTCAAAAAAGACCTCCATTTTCAGACTAAATAAAACACACTCCATTGCCCGTATGGGTCAGTCTGCTTCTGCTCCTGGGCTTAATGGGCCGAAATCGTCATGATAATTTTTTCGTGTCTTTTATTTTTCTTTTATGAATTTATGAATGATACACTGGTAACTTTTAAATCTCGTTTGTTTTTCATAAGTAACATAAAATAAAATGAAAATTTATTGCAAAATGCTCAAAAAATAGATATATGTAATGAAAATATAATAAAATATGTTTTAGTAAGAATTTTTTACTGTATATTATTACTATATTTTTAGATGTTGCATTTAAAAATCATACAAAAATATAAGAGAAGCGGGTGTAACCATGATAAGTCATTTCACATATTTATCCATCTTTTTCATGTGCTAATAGATGGATAACTTTTTTGTAGGTTTTTGATGGATACTCCAGAGTCAGTCGGTAAGCGGGTACCATTTGGGGACCTTACAAATACAATTCATGCAGGTATATAAACTTTTTCAACCTTAATACATATTCTAAGTTCATATGATCTCACCTCAACACCAAATTTTATTAAAGGTAATCATACCCGATCAGAAGATGGGGATGCTAATGAGAAGAAGAGACAAAGAATTCAAGAACAGGTTGTTGATGTGTCACCACAAAACGGTTGTCAAATAAATAGAAAAGGAGGTCAGGGGGGTTATGATGAATAGCCAAGGTCATGTTGATCTTGACAACAATATGCAAAACGGTGACTACAATCATATCATTATTTGTATTTGTAACCAGTTATTATATTTAAACTTGCAGATGCAAATACAACAGATATATTGGATGGACATACGATGAATGACACAGACGAAAATAGTGATTGGCTTCATAGGACATCAACCTACAGTAGTTGTTTAGCCCAATTACCAGGTTACTAAGAATGCTCTTTAAAAGTATTGATTGTTGTTGTGGATATAAGATAGGGTGACATATTATTTTTGTTATAAAATGATTTATTTTGTATTCTGGCGTTATATATTCTTGTAGATGGTCCGGTATCAACAGCGAACTGTCTTAGCATGTGTCCAAAAGAGCATAGTCGTGCCCGTGATAGAGCACGCTATGCTGCAATGTCTACTGATCAAAGGGCATTACGAAATAAAAGACGGCGTGAATTGTATGCGGCGCATAAAAATGAATCTGGAAACAACGTGACGAATTTACTAATTACTCCAGATGAGACTGTCCAGTCAACAGGTAGTTACAAAATAATTTCTTTGTCCAAATAGTAGCTTGATGATGTAATGTGTTTTTACTTACTAATTATATACATTATGAAAACATTTTTAGATTCTGGAGTCTCAAATTTATATCAACAATGACATTGAAACTTGTAAGTCTTTATTACGGCCCTACATTTATTATTTACAAGTTTACAAGATATCATAGCTTATATAGTATGAAATATATAGTATGATATTATAATGTCACATTTGTACTTTTTTATTGTTGCGTAGGTTTTTCAAATGCATCTCCTCCTAAGCAACATATTGTTACGTGTGCAAAAGAGCAAAGGCGTGAATTAGACAGAGCACGAATGACTGCAATGTCTCATGAACATAAGGCTCAGCTAGCAAAGAGGCGGCGTGAGTTGTATGCGGCAAAGAATGCCAACAAGAATGTGACAAGAAAATTGCAAATAACTCCACAAGAGAAAAAGTTGAAACGTAAAGAAATCAACAAAAAATATAAAGAAATGGTAAAGGACCACCGAGCCAACTACTTACATCCAAACTCAATTGCCATAGAGACATAGAGAGCCCTCACTTCAGCCCTCAGCTTGTGTTCCCTTCTTCACCTCAATCGCCTAAACTAGCTTAACAAGATATGAAAATACCCGAACTGAGTGGCACACCTATTGACTTTACGTCATCTATAGTTCAGAATCATGAAGTCCATACACCTGAAGTAGCCATTCAACATAACATACATAGGCATCGAGTGACGTCTGGAGAGAGAAATGCACTTGTATCTTGTCGCAATCGGATTTTTGAATCAAACATTGTAAAAAAGGGCAGAGGTTGTGCGGATGACAATATCAATGATTTGAATGAGCCGACTCAACCAAGTGTTGTTTACAACGGTAATTCGCCTTGTACACTTTATGTTGATGAGAATCTTTCCTTAGTTCTTTTACTCTAAAAATATAATCTTTTTCTCTAAAAATATAATCTTTTTCTTTCAGATGGTGTCACCCAGACACCTCCAATTCAAGCACCTAGCAATTGCATAGGTACACAGACACAACCAGCTGTAGTCGGTGCTGCCTCTTTAATGCCTTCAAATGATGTTCAGGCTCATACACCAGGGTCTATGATCGAAGATGGTATTTTCTTAATTAAATTTATCATTTTAATTAAGCTTTATCTTAACTATTATCATAATATATATGGTCATTTATCACAGACTATGATGAAAATGTCATATTTGAGGATGACGACGAGGAGGAAGCGTACTTTTTTGCTGGACAAGGTACTCCACCTAATAGTCAAATCATTGTTTTCTCGTATTTTCCTGCAATGCATGACATCATCTAATTTTTGTAGAAGATGATGAAGAGGATATCGAGGAAGACCAAAACAACGACATGAATGAGCAAGAGAACACAGATTCTGATGTACTGGATCCATTCGACAAGGTTTATGCTAATATCCCATCAGAGACACACATGCTATCATCAGTGCCGAACTGCAAGTATTGCAACGGAAAGAAATTTGAGTCTGAACCTCCTGGATTCTGTTGTCATGGTGGGAAGATTCATCTTGCTAATGTTGAGACACCACCAAAACTCATGAGGTTGTGGTCAAGCTCGGATGCTGATGCCAGACACTTTCATGCAAACATTAGATATTTCAATGGTAACTTCTCTTTCACTTCATTGTATTGTCAACTAGATCATGTGACCACTAATATGAAAATTTGTGGTGTCTACACGTTCCGTGCCCATGACCATTTTTACCATAACATGCAATCTTTTGGTAATGAGGATGGAGTTCAGAAGAAACACCTCGAGCTTTATTTTTACGACGATGATCCGTCCCTAGAGCATCGGATGAGCAAGTGTCATAAGGAAAGCGCCCAAAAAGATAGAGAAGTTATAGAGCAAGTAGTTAGAATCTTAAATGGGAATCCGTATTCTGAGCATCTAAGGAGTATGGGGCATGTTAAAGATCTTGATGATTATCGTATTGAGTTCAACCTTGACCAGCAACTTGATCGGAGAACATATAATGTGCCACTGACATCAGAGGTGGCCGCGGTCTGGGTCGAAGGGAGCGGGCGTCTAGGCCAATTTGAGCATAGTGTCCTCTTTCAAGGGAAGGATCGGTCTTTTCATGGAATTCGCTCATATAATGCGTGCTATGACCCACAATCATATCCGTTATTCTTGCCAAGGGGTGAGCTTGGGTGGCGCAATTCCATTCCAAAAGTGGGTGTCACTATGGAGGAAGTTGAGGCAACTAGAGAAAAACGGAAAAAAAGAACTGATGGTGGTGATGATGATGGAGGTATCTTCAACTCTTTTCAATAGTGTAATCTAAAATTTTTGTTGCTCTCAACTCTTGATACTAATTTTTTGCAATGCCTCCTTGTCGAACCTATTGGGAACAAATGTGTCTCCGTGCGCGACTACTACTGCTACAAGTTTCAGATGCGGCCAGGGATTTTTAATCCAATGCTCTATGGCAGGCGTCTTTTCCAGCAGTTCGTCGTTGACACCTACATCAAGATTGAGAGCTCACATTTGGACTACATAAGAAACAATCAGGAGAGGTTGAGGGCTAACCTATACCAGGGCCTCATGGATAGTATGCATTCATTGGAGGACCACGTGACATGAGGCACCGATACATGGATGCAATGGCTCTGGTTAGAAAGTATGGTAAACCTGATGTCTTCCTCACAATGACGTGCAACCCAAACTGGGATGAGATCAAGAATGAACTATATCCAGGCCAGACAGCACAAGATCGACCAGATCTCGTTACACGAGTCTTCCATGCAAAGTTGGAGGCAATGAGGAAGATATTGATAGAGAAAGACATACTTGGAAAGGTGAAGGCCTACGTGTATGTAGTGGAGTTCCAAAAGAGGGGCTTGCCGCATGCACACTTCTTGCTAATAATGGAACGGAAGTACAAGCTCACTTGTCCTGAGCAGTATGACATGATCATCTCAGCAGAGCTACCAAACAAGAAGAAGTACCCTGAGCTATACAAGATGGTAACCAAACATATGATGCATGGCCCTTGTGGGACGCTTAATCCATATTGTCCATGCACGATGGGTCGCAGATCATGTAAGAACCGTTACCCCCCGTCGATTCTGTGATTCAACGTCACAGGGAAAGGATTCATACCCCATCTATCATCGACGCGATGATGGACGCACGTTGAAAGTCCGAGGTCATTACCTAGACAATCAATGGATCGTTCCTTACAACCCTTGTCTGCTACGTACCTTCAACTGTCATATAAATGTTGAAGCATGTGGTAGTATTGCGTCGGTAAAGTATCTTTTCAAGTATATATACAAGGGTCATGACAGGGCATCGGTGGCGGTCAGGGAGTCTGACAAAACAGACAAGGAAGGAAACATTGATGAGATTACGCAGTACAGAGAAGCTCGATGGGTGACACCTCCAGAAGCATTATGGAGGATATATGGCTTTGATTTGAGCAAGAACCATCCACCGGTACAACAATTGCAGCTTCATCTACCTAACATGCACATGGTTGCATTCAATAAACGGGACAAGGTTGAACATATCGTTAATAGACCCGGTGTAGAAGAGTCAATGCTGACAGCATACTTCGAGGCAAACAGGACACAGGAGGAAGCCCGCGGAATATTGTATCGAGACTTTCCAGAGCATTTTACCTGGCATTCTAATGGTAAATTCTGGCAGCCAAGGAAAAACTCAGTATTCCAAATTGGCAGAGTCATCACGGCTAATCCTGCTGAGGGAGAACGCTACTTTCTTCGTGTTCTGTTAAACAATGTAGCTGATGCTACTTCATACGAACAGCTCAGGACTGTCGATGGTGTTCTACTAACTTCATTCTGTGAAGCTGCAGAAAGAAGGGTCTAATAGAAGAAGACAATACACTTGATGAATGTCTAAGTGAAGCTATTGTCTTCCAGATGCCTTCCTCCCTACGAAGATTATTTGCAACAATATTGGTATTCTGAGAGCCGAATGATGTGATGGGATTGTGGAACAGACACTATGATGCAATGGCAGAGGACTACCGTCATAAAAATTCATCCCCAGATCTGGTGCGACAGATGGTTTTTATAGACATTAGAAACATGTTGCAGTCTATGGGGAAGGATATATGTTCATTTCCTCTTCCAAAAATCGATCGCACATACGACGACTCCAGTAATATTCCTCGGGAGATATTTGAGGAAGCTAGCGTCGAGCAGAACCCTGAAGATGTGCTATTGTGCGACTCACTCAACGCAGAGCAAAGATACGCCTACGATGAGATAATGGCCGCTGTTGACAGAAAAAAAGGTAGGGTGTTCTTTGTGGATGGACCTGGCGGGACTGGAAAGACCTTCTTGTACAGGGCACTTCTCGCAAAACTACGTAGCCAGGATAAGTTTGCCGTTGCTACAGCTACATCTAGAGTCGCAGCGGCTATAATGCCAGGTGGGAGGACGGCTCAGTCGCGTTTCAAGATACATCTCACTCGGTACTGCCAAACTGTTACAACAAGCAGCTCTCATGTGGAAGCACTAGACAACAGTCTACGAGATATAATGGGAGTGTCAAACCTACCGTTTGGTGGAAAGACTGTTGTCTTTGGTGGAGATTTCAGACAGGTTCTGCCTGTTGTATGGAAAGGATCTAGGGCTCAAATAGTCGGCGCTTCTCTACGAAGGTCATATCTTTGGGAATCCATGCAACACCTAAAGCTCGTTCGCAACATGAGGGCTCAGGGTGACCCATGGTTTGTAGATTATCTGTTGCGAATTGGTGGTGGAATGGAAGAGGTTAACGAAGATGGTGATGTACGTATTCCAGACGAGATTTGTGTCCCTTACTCTGGCGATGCCTAGAAAGATCTGCATACATTAATCGACACCATCTTTCCAAATCTCAATGCAAATATGGCAGACAAAGACTACATCACCACTAGAGCAATTTTATCTACCCGTAATGATTGGGTGGATATGATTAATATGAAAATGATTGATATGTTCCAGGGTGGGGAGACAGTGTATCATAGTTTTGACGCTGCCGTAGATGATCCATATAACTACCATCGGATTTCCTTAACAGTCTGACCCCCAATGGACTGCCTCCACATGTCTTGAAACTTAAGCTCGGGTGTCCTGTCATATTGCTTAGAAATCTTGACCCTGCAAACGGGCTATGCAATGGTACAAGGCTGGTGGTGCGGGGGTTCCGAAGAAATACAATCGACGCGGAAATCGTAGTGGGGCAGCATGCTGGAAAGCGAGTATTCCTTCCTCAAATACCGCTATGCCCGTCGGATGATGAAATGTCTTCGTTACAATTTAAGAGGAAGTAGTTTCCTATCAGGTTGAGCTTTGCCATGACGGTCAACAAGTCACAGGACAAGACTATCCTGAACGTCGGTGCGTACCTTCCCGCGCCGGTGTTCTCTCATGGGCAGCTGTATGTTGCGATGTCTAGAGCCACGATAAGAGCGAATATCAAGGTCCTTGCCCTACCTCCTGATGTGCTAGCAGTGGAGGAGGAGGCGAAGAAGAAGGCAACTAAAAAGGCTCAAAAGAATACAAAGAAAAATGCAGCAAATAAAAAAAATAAGGATAAGAAGACTCAAATGATACATGGAACTTTCACGAAAAATATTGTATTCAAGGAGGTTCTAACGACATAGTCGAGGTAATATAAAATTTTACTAATACAATGCATTTCCATTCCATTTGTATTGCATAATAAATATTAATTTAGTGACAGCTATATTTGTTACCATTCATAGGTATTGGGAACTATTTATCGGGCTCTATATGGAGATGATGTATACACACTACATGACTACTGGAGTATTAGTTGTACATGTTTGATTTTAATCTCAAGAATGTTGACATATAACACGTTTACATTTACTCGAATCAATGATGCATAATTTTTTGAAATTATTGTTATATATTATGCGATCTATGTCTTTTTAGTACAAATGTTTTGTTATCCCGTAGCAATGCATCGGCATGAAACTAGTATAAATATAAGCTCTTTTTTTAATGGATACATACCAAATATACTCCCTGCGTCCTAGTATATAAGGCTAATCACCTCGGGTTCAAAGACCAAGAACACATTTAATTCTCTCTCACAATACCGCATCGATGTATGTGCCTCTGGGGATAAGAATAAAAAGTGGTTACGCTTTATATATTAGGATTGAGGGAGTAACTTCTTCCTGAGAGGTGGACCTGAACTTGTTTATGATTTTTTTTCCTTCGAAACTAAATAGGTAGTCCCTCAATATGTGATTTAGAAGTCGTTTAGGATAGTAATATGGTCTCCCAAACATAACTTTTACTTCTTGTTTTTACAAAAATATTTATGAAATAATCATATATGTATAGTTTATGAGTATTTTTTAAAATAAATCTCACCAACTTAAAAGTAATTGATGATTTTAATTTTCAATGTTTGATCCAAAACGACTTTTAAAGGTAGTACTACCATCGATAATTAAGGGGTGTTTGGTATCGCTACAAAAGCCGTTTCATTGACCAAATGGCGCATCGGAACAGCACCGCGAAACAAGGCCAGTCTCAGTGGGGATTTCATGTCCCGATTTTCAACACATCTATATTTTAAAAATAGTGCACAAGAATTTCACGAGGATAAAACTTTCATTATTTCCATAAAACTTTCGCTATCTCTTTCTTCATCGATAAGTTATCACATCAACGTATTTAATGTCAGAAAACTCTTTTGAAATTCCAATGAGACTAGTCTCTGTCCCCTGAAACTCGCTCAGAGAAAAGGGTGGAAGACGAAGCTAAGCTTCCATCCACGGGTCCGTGGGCGTGCGAAGAAAGTGCTACTGGGGCAGACGCGAGTGCGCAGGAGTCGGTAGGAACCGACGGGTCGTCGGGGGTCAGCTCGTAGTCACGGATCACGCGTGGCAGCAGCTATCGGTCATGGAGTCGTCGGGGCCGCTCGCGCAGGGCCGTGGCTACCGACGTGTCGGGGTCAAGCTCGGCCATGGCCGCTGCTTACATCAAATAATAATCTCAAAGATCTACCACGCCTACCAATCCTACAAGTCTGAGTGCACGCTGAATCCCATAGGTTTTAGTCTCCTCGTCAAAGACTAGATGTTCGCAATCCAAATAAAGGCTGTTTCATCTCCCAGACAAAGGACTTCCGTGAACTGGTTCCTATGGATCTACAACATTTCTTATGGAAGTCCAAACAAATCACCAGATTCCCTAGTCTCTACTACTAAACCCGTTCCAAATTACAAGACATGTATCTAGACATAGTCTATGTGCATAGCAAATGCAATGTATCTAAAAAAACAAAACGTCTTATAATTTAGAACGAAAGAAGTAGCTACTTTACTCGTGCTAACTCAGAAAATGCAATAGACTCAAAAATAGCCCACGACCAACAGAAAAGGTCATCACGATAGTTAGCAAGCACGTTTCAATCAGAGAAGCTGACAGAGCAAAGTCACATTACAACCATTACATGCAGAACTCGAGGCAAGTTAGCCCTGACCACATGCTTTAATTTACACCTAACAGTATGGAAAAAAATGTCAGCTACAAAATTTCCTACACTTTCCAGAGCAGCGCCACATATTCAGGCACAACATTAGCAAATCATTCTAATTTCTTGTATCAGGGTTTTCTTAGGGATGACACGGCCGCAACAAACTTTTACATCATGTACTGATAGCACACCTCATGTAATCCCTTCATAATTGCGTATTTCTAGAGCTCAAATGGGAGCTGTTCTGCGAAAAACTGGGTGCCAACATCAACTCTCTTACAAATCATAGACCTGAAAAGAGAAGATAAACACTTGACTTACTCATCCTGAAAGCACCTCCTGGCAGTACTCTTGTATGGCCTGAACTCTTCTTACAACATGAGGCATCATCAGCATAACTTGCTTTCCAATGCCAATGCTCCAAAGCAGAGATTAGGCAGCAAGCTCTAACACAATCTGCAGCCTCATAGAAAGTAATCTGGTGCTGGCCTTTTAGCAGGTACGCCTCTTGATTCCTAAAGGCATAAATGACAAATTATATGCTGAAGGACCCGATATTTAACAGAAGCATGACATATTACAAAGGTGGAGAACACTAACATGTGGAGCAGCTTCAAATACGCGGAACTGCTTATTTAGGTTCTCATCCAGCTCAAGGATTGCAGCAACATTGCCACACCTACATGTACACAGTTTTTTCTAGGGTAAGAAATCTGTGAAATTGATAAAAACAATAGTTAACACTGACAAGAAAGACATGAAGATATCCAACAGAAAACATAAGAAATCTGTGACGTTGACAATCATTACATGCTGGGAACAAAGAAAGTAAATGGATTCAAGTCCCCCAGTTCAAACAGTTGTCCAGGCACAAGAGGTCTCCAAAGTCCCAACTCTACCTTTGAACTACTAAAAGAAACACATAACTAGTACAGTTATGCAGAGTATTACAGGTACCTAAAGCATCTTCCATAACTAGATCAAATACAATTTTGAACTACTTCCCTCAAGATATAAAGTTCAGAGACCATGAGCTTCCATTAAATGTAAAACAAGACACCAACAGCATGGACAGTAGTACATCTCCTCAAAGTCCCACCAGATCCTACATAGTCCAGTGCCAATCTATTCTTTAACATGACTTTCATAATAACTGCTAAAAGTAATAAAGTATAGGAATAAAGCATCAGGCCATCAGATTCTTAACAGCTAAATTTAAAGATCCATCGTCAACTTCAAAAGAAAATTATTTGACCATGAACTTAAAGTACCTGTAGCAGTAGTTAGGAGCAGACCATACAGTTACAATCTTGTTATTGAACATCCATTTATACCCTTCCATGACAAGTTGATGCGCACGACAAATATAATCTATGTTGTTTGAGTGGTTAAATGATGAAACTACATTTCCACCAAAGAGGAATCCTGCACCTCGAGGACTTAACCCCCAACCATCTACAGCATCCTCTGGATCAGACCATAGAAGGTCACACATGGCACCATCATGAGGTACTTCTTGCTTGCGGTCTATCACTCGTATCTGTTAATATAGGCTAAAACATTAATAGAAATGAAACATATAGACTAAAAACAGCACTAAGATAATAGTTTTGCCTGATCCAGTGTCGTGATAGCAGGAGAAAGGCCTCCATGGACACTAAAGATTTTGTTCTCGATGAGTGCAGACAAACTGAAAAGAATGGATTGAGCTGCAATCAGATCTCAAATATCTAATTCCATGAAAGATGGACTTGCTTGGATTAAAATAAGTATCAAAGGATACTTGCCTTAAATAGTCGAATATATCCGTGCAATATCTCCAGACATTGACGGAGCCATATTTGCGAAGGCACTCATCATAAAATCCATAAACCTGCAGCAAATGAATGATCTCAGAAAGAACCAACAAAAGGGATCCCCTTACAGGACAGAACCATAGAACAGCCACTAAAAGTGACCCACACCTGTGTGATCTGCCTGCTCTCATGGTTTCCTCGTATTAGAGTTATACGGTCTGGATACCTGACCTGAACATAATTTGATAAAAAAGGAGTAGAAATCAATTGGAGCAAAATTTTATTCTTGTCTTAAAGAAAAAAAATAGATACTTGGCACTAAAGCTAGTTTTCAGAAATTTGGATGCAGGCAACAGATAGAAACAAATAGAAAAATAATTTGATAGGAGCATAATGCCTCAACACAAAACAAATGTATCTTAACCTCATTTTATACACTTCTACTACATCGAATTGATAATTATTTCTCATATCCACTAAGGTGTTGTGTTAAGCTGACAAATGCAGGGTTTTTTCACCAAACACACAGAAGACCTGCGCATCATTTCATTAGGAAGAAAGTACATTGGGATAAGAAACCCACACACACACCTTACATAGAAAAATTCAAACTTTTTTTAGCCTATAACAAAAGAGGGTGATCACATGGCAGAACATAAGAGTCCCCAAATAAACAAATGCAAGCTGTAAGGTAATTTGGTGCAATTGTTCTGAGAAATTGTAGAGAATAAGTACAGTGAGAAGCTCAATACTATAGCTTAAAAACATCTATGTTCATAATGGGATTGGTAGGTACAGACCCTCTAGCATGACACTCAGTATTTTAGTATGGCCATAAAAGCATAAACAAGGAGTGCAATTTGAAGTGCGCCAAGTAATAAGGTTCTTCACTATAAAACAATAGTTTTTTCAATCCCAATACAATTCGGCAGAATTTTTTTGAACGGAATGGCAGGAGCTCTACCTTTCAATTAAGTAGGAGAGCAAAAGAGCTTATGTACAAGCAAGGAAAATTTCTTCAGAAAGAGGGGGGTTGTGTCACAGAAACACCCTCAAATGCTATGTGTGAGTGAAAGCTCTCTTTGCTCAATATCCTCCTTAATTATTGCAGCCACCTGCACCACCGTCTCTGAGGTGTTGTTGAAAATTCTCCTGTTACTCTCCTTCCAAATGTTCTAGAAGGTGTAAATCACCATCCCATTAAGCCGTCTTCGCTCTAAAATTGGTACCTTCCTTGTCTCCTTCTACCATGCTTTGAAGTTCTCCCAAGAGAGGATAGGGTCATCCTGAGCCTGTGAAGTTCTCCCAAGAGAGGATTTGATCCCAAACCGCCTTAGCAAAAGGGCAACACAAGCATAGGTGTGGGCCGGTTTCTAAGGGACCATTGCAAAGCAAAAGGACAATTCGGCAGAATAACTGGTAGCTTTTTCCATAGCCAGTGACATGACTAATGGCCATGAATTCACGGTAGACTGTAATGGGCAGATACAGTTTGCCACTCAATACACAAATGAGACATTGTGGTTGTTGGAAGAAACGTTTGGTTCAGATGCAAATATTGTGACCCAGAATTCCACCGATACAAGTTAAAGCACATTTGCTTCGAATAACTAATGTTGGAGTCAAAGTATATGCCCTAATGTGACAGCGCCAAATTCTTCAGCAGCCTCAAAATGAAATTTGCCGAGGCAGCGAGATGAAGAAGATTGAGTTTGAATAATATCCTTGTAAGCTTATGTGTTCCTTATTTCGCATCGTTTAGTTAATTTCTGAATTAGGTTCTTATGTAACTTAAGTTAAACCGTATATTTCCATTTGTCGAACTAATTGAACATGCAGTTAGCTAGTTATTTTATATATAGTTATTAGTATTACAATACTAGTTGTATCCCTGTGTCAGCCCTTTTTTTTAGAATGGCATGCCCACATGTTGGATATATATCATATCAGATACCGATGTATGTATCTGGGTAACATAGATCACATATACTCACATTTTATCCCTTCTAAGTTCCAATATTATACAAATACAATCCAAACAAATCAGTTTCTGTAGTCTATATTGTATAGTTCCATGAAATTGACACATGCACCCACAATGGCCGGAAGTTAAGCATCAAAAAGTGCTTGATCGCCAAACATGCTAGTTTGGCTTCTCCAGGCATCATGACCAAAGCTGCTTCTACAGAAGTTCCAAAACAAGCTAACTCTAAATGTATGCTTTCCAAAAGATACCCCAACCCCAATACCAAATGAAGCCTACCTATAGAAGGCAACCAAACAACACTCCTAACAAAAGTTTAAGGTAGAGAAAGAATTTACCTTTAAAGCCAAAAGAAGCAAAAATGTTTCAACAGAATAGAATCCTCGGTCAACAAAATCCCCAAGGAACAGATAGTTTGTCTTTGGGCAGTCACCTCCAACTTTAAACAGCTCCTTCATGTCATAGAACTGTCCATGGATGTCTCCACAAATCTGGGTGTAAAAGTAAAGTGTTTACAATCAGATTGAAGAAATGTAAAAATATCAACATGGTAATAAGTAGGTATTTTACTTTTTACAACACAGATTTGATCTCGTGACTTCTGATTCTCTAGAAACCAATGAAATATGCAATGAAAAAAATATATGTGGAGTGCAATCAACAATTTGAAGCCCCATGGCAAGTACTCTATATATCATAGAGGTTTTCTCCAATTGGGAATAAGCTTCAAGATTTTATTACTGAGCAGCACCCACAATGAATCTAATTTTAAATTGTTAACATGACATCAGGACACCCTAACAAGATTTAATATAATCAGGGCAACATCCATTAATACTAGGAACATTACATAACCTCCCACAATATCAAGTCGTTCTGCCTTTCCAAGTTTGTTTAAGCTCATGAACCATTTTATCATTCCATAAAAAAATTCTCTCAATGCAATACAACTAACCCCAGCAAGTGCATAAATGATGGTTAAGGTTTGATGTATGGCAGCAACATATTTATCAGGCAGAACTACAATTTCACACTGGAAGAAAGAACATCAACTTGTTAAACTTATTTATTAGGGCTCCCCCCTCCCAGAGGAAGAAAGGAGTGGGAATCGGACAGTTCTATTGTGAGAACATAAATGCTGCTCTAGAAAAAAAAAATCAAAGTAGAAGAAAACACAGTGTTTGCCAAGTGTCAATATAATCCAGGCAACCTAGTCATGGATGCTAGGATCAACTAGAATAAACCAAAATTTTAAATACATGCAAACTGGGAGTAAACTATAGCACCAAAATTAGACCCAGGTCTCCCTGCAAGTAAATAAATGAACATTAAAATAAATAAACACCCTTGAACAAGTACCACTATCACTTACTGAAGCACAGCCAACAGATTCAACACACTTACAAGCATCCTCAGTACCTGCCCAAAAATCATGGCATTGTGACATTGCCTGCAGCAATATGCACACAATCCTTTTCTTTTATGGAGATACATAGTAGCTGTAACAATATAAACATAATCCTTTTCTTTTATGGAAATACACACACCAGCACCAACAGAAAAATCAACAGGGAAAAAAGCTCTATAAAATGAGGGCAAGTGTAATATATATGAGCATGACCACTTCAAGTATACACATCATAGCATTTTCCTTGTACAACAGAGAAACATGGAAATTACTTCCAAAACCAGCTCCAAAACAGCCATTTATCCGAGGCGCGAGCAGGAGCTGAACCAGCTGCCAAAAGGGCTCACAACAACATCACCTATCAGTGTGCTATAGCTTAGTCACGTCGGTGACGCAACTTCCTCCACCAAATCGACACGGAGACCGAATCCAGACGGAGATGGGATAAGGGGGCAGGGCGCGAGGCACTTACGGTAACGGGGGCGTCGACGCGCTGCACGTTGCTCTCCTCGACGAGGATCTCCATGGCCTTGAGGCAGAGCGCCTTAACCTCCGGCTCCGTGAGGGGCTCGCACCGCTTCAGCTGCTCGATCTGCCGGTCCAGATCCGACGCCCCCATCTCCGGCTCAGCCGCCGCCGCGGGGCCGTCCCCTCTTTTTTTCTCTCTCCTCCTTCCTTCTAGAAGCTTCCGGAAGCGCCGCCGCGGTAGCGCGCTACTCGCCCGATGCTTCTCCAAGATTCTAGGGTTAGGAAGCGGAGGGAGTAAGAGGGGAGCGCGTGCGGGCCTCGAGCCTTGATGGGCAATGGTGTCTCCCGCTGCGGTTGGGTTACACGGAGTTACAGTACTTCCCCTCCTACTTCGGCAGCCGTCGCTTCGCTTGGCTGGGCTCGGAATCGAGCGGCTACCCGTGACCGTCCAGCCGTTTTTTTAAAAAAAATGTCTTCGCCTTCTCATAAACATAATACAGTGACATATTTTATAACAGTTTGTGAAAGCAATAGAAAAAATTAATAGTTTCTCAACTCACAGATAGAGCTTTTTACTTAACTGATATATGATATCGTAGAGTCATAACTATGATGCAAGTGGGCTAGCCCGTGAACCTACATATAGGCTTAATTTTTGCAAGTTCAAGCGGTAACCCATAAAATTAAACCTATATGTAGGTTATGTGGGCTACCGTTTGCATCCTTAGTCGTGACATTCACTCTTCTTGTTAAGAAATGCATTTTATTAAGATGTCACTCTCCACTAATGGTTCATGTTGCTATTAGAGTTAAATGCACCAGTAGTCCTTGAACTTAAGCGTGAGTCATATAGGTCCATAAACTTTGAAAATGAACTTTTAAGCCCCTAAACTTATCAAGTGTTGTACCGCGGGTCCATACCAGCCATGTGGCCATTTTTTTATCGACATGGAATACTAGCATGACACATATTTTCATTTAACTCCTTACACTTATTTTTCTTATAAAAAATAGACCCTTCTCTCTCGTCCTTGTTAAGAACTAGAGGCGCAAGCTCATCCCACTCTAAGCCCCGTCATCAGCTCACCGGAGTCCGACGATCAGGCCGCGACCACCTTGGCATGCACACAGGCGAGCAGTTCCTGCCAACTCAGAGGCTGGACTAGATCCTGCTAATCCTGTAGCGTGAGTCGCGTGTGGTGCATATAGGAGGCAGTGGCCGCATGAGTTCCGGCACGCTAGCAGCTTCTTGCATGCGTTCGTCGACCTGCTGTATGCGTGTGTCAACCTGCTAGCTAGCTTCTTGTGGTTTCTGTGTTCCAATCTTCCTTTCTCGTTTGTGTTTGTGAGGTTCGTCCGAGTGTGTCGAGTTTGTCGAGACGCCAATCTTACCCCGAGCTTCTCTGCTCGGTTCCAACCGAGGACGCGGCGCTGGTGCTGTACCGCCCGTATGTCGACGTGCCTTACCGCATGATCGACTATCCGCCCGACAACAACCTTGTCGTGTCGTACCTCGTCGATGTTGCCCGCTTCGACGTCGATTCTGTAGACGAGCAAGCCTCGGCGCTCGCGGATGGAGCCGCAGTACACCATGGCGAGGTGGCCCTGCCACTCGAGTCTGGCACCGGCGACGCAAACACACCGATGGCCTTGGCGAGGACGTAGCAGAGGGAGGCGGTGCTCCAGGTCAATGATGACTGGAGAGGGACGTAGCAGACCTGCAGACGAGCAGACGACGGAGACTACCACTATGCTGCCTGTGCATGCAGTGGGGCAGGTGGCTGCCGGCAGGGGAACAGGCGACAAAGGGAGACGGACGGGATGCCACCACACCGCCGCACCGCTGCTGTGCTGGCGTGCTGCTGCGGCGCTGGCGCGCTGCCCAAAGGAAGCACCGAGAGTCCAAGAAAGCGTGAGGTGGCTCCATGGACGCATCAGCGAGGTAGGTGACCCGGATGGCGCCGGCGCTAGCGGGCGTTGAGAGCTACGTTGCCGCAGACGGCCCCGCGCACTGCAGCACCTTCGACGTGGTCTACATGGCGTGCCTGACTAACATGCTGCTGGTGAGATGGCCTACGAGGCGGAGCTGATGCACATGGTGGTCGATGGAGCCGAATTGGTGGCGAGCGAAGCGAGGCCGGGAGCTCCGTGGAGCCTGCGGTGGATCCGTCCTCTGGGTGGCAACAGAGATGGAGAGCGAACGCGAGGAGTCGGAGCCGTGGCTGTGAGTGACTGAGGAGCACGAAAGGGGTACAGTGAACGCGGCAGTGAGGAGAGGAGCCGACACAACACCCCACCGCCTCACCACGGCGCGAGGCAGAGTTGAAGAAGTCTTTGGGAGATCCCAGCACAGTTGCTGGCTAGCAGGTGGGTGCCCCGGTCGGCGCTGTCCTCCCTACACGTGATGCCAACACAATGGGGTGGGCGGATCAGACGGAGCTCGGGAGGGAGCAAATCCTGCGGGGGCACCCTTTGTCCTTGATGGTAAGGGGTTATACGTAAAATAAGAAGCCACGTTGACATGCCATGTAAGCAAGAAAATGCTGACAAAACAGTATGGACCTATGGTGCACCGTTTAACAAGTTAGATGACTTATAAATGCATTTTCAGAGTTCATGGACTTAAGTGATACACCACGACAAGTTCATGGACCTCTAGTGCATTTAGCTCTTCCTACTAAGTATGATATACACGTTTGGTTAGATGGACAAGCCTTCCTATCACTGATAATAACTATTTATCAAGTAGGTCAAGTAGATTTTGATTCATCTAGGACGCTAACAACTCGAGCGTGGTAACTGCACGGAGACGGACACTAGTGGGATATGGTCTCTCCTATAGCCTCACTATCCTCTTCATCCATGATCACACTAGGGATGGAAAGCCTAATGTGCTTGATCATCAATGTAGGCCCTTATGTCATGGCCAAGTGAGGAAGAGTGGGTGTTGCTTACAAGGCATTGCCAGCCAACCTAGCCCCTAGCACCAGCGCACGAGTTGATACCGATGGTAAAAAGACTTCGTTGTTCTCGACCCAATGGAGAGCGCAAGAGAACTCCACCCCTGGTCTAATCCCTGATGCTAGAGGAGAAGCAAAGAACATTATTGGCATGGGCAAAGGGCACCCAAAAGCTGCTATTAAAGAACTCCTAGCATTGGCAAAAAACATAGGGTTGCTTTGATCCACTGAGAACCATATGAGGGATGACAAGCCCTCAGTGTCGACGAAGAAGTTGGGCTCGCTCTCAGCCATCGAAGAGCGTGCGAGAGGAGGGGTGTCACTAGGCTAGCTGAAAGGTCCTAGATGGCTAGAGGGGGTGGGGTGAATAGCCTATTAAAAAACTACAAACCACTAGAGCAAAGGTTAGATAAACACTTAAGCGAAGCTTTTTGCTCTAGCTCTACTAGAGGTGCAAAGCCACCTATCCAAGCAATTCTAGTTAGTTAAGTGCCTAACAAACAATAGCAAGATCCTAAGACACTTAACACAAGCTAGCAAAAACAACTAACAACAAGCACTAACTAGCTAACTAGACAAGGAATGAAAGAATGTAAATGCAATAGAGGAGGTGATTGTTATACCGATGTCTTGTGATGTATGGATGTAAATTATGAAGAACCAATCATAATGAATACTAAAGAGTAGTCGGGAGACAAGATTGACACAAAGATTTTCTCCCGAGGTTCACTTGGTTGCCACCAAGCTAGTCCCCGTTGTGTTGACTACTCAAATGGTGATTCGGTGGCTAATAGGCAATCACAAGCCTAGCCCACTACCCGAGCGCCACAAGAATCCACCCAAATGAGAGTAACTCAGTGACACGAGAAATTCACTAGAGTTACCCTTTGGTGCTCCGCTGAGGTGGGTACAAGCCCTCTCACAATCGCCGGAATCGACCATGAACAATCACCAACTCGTGTCGACTCTCCTCCGCTGCTCCAAGCCGTCTAGGTGTTGGCAAACAACAAGAATAACAAGAAACCCGCAGCAAGAACGAAACACCAAGTGCCACTAGATGCAATCTCAAAAGCAAATGCACTTGGATGCACTCAAACTCTATTTGGATGAACAATGGATCAAAGAGTTGAGTGGGAGAGGTTTGCAATAGCTAACAAGAATATGCAATGATCAAAGTGTGTAAGAGAGAGAGCTAGAGCCGACCACAAGCTATTTATAAGCCTCCTCAGAAAACTAGTCATTATTCTCCTTTTCCTCAGCTAAAACGCGAGTGTCGGACTAGTCTGTCAAGACCTCCGAACCAATGCACATGGTCCGGAGCTTTGGTCCGACGCTTCTCCAGAAGCCACGTGTCCCTGTTCAAATTGAAACTAGCCGTTGGCGTGCGGGAAGTATCACCGTCTAACTTCCTCCTATAGTCCGGAGACCTGGTCCAACGCTTTGGTCCACGGTTTCTCAAGATCATGCAGTAAGCACATGGGCTCCGGACTTAGGTTTGACGCCTTACCTCCGGACCAATATGCCTAGTCCGACGCCTTGCCAGCATAGCTGTTTGCCGAGGCCGAGCCACCGGACCAATAGGAATTGGTCCGACGCTCCCTTGACAGCCTTGTCCGGAGCTTCCAGTTGAAGCGGCCAGTGGCTAGGGTTGGCCGTCGGACCACCTTCAATGGTCTGACGCCTTCCCTGCATCTGATCCGGAGCCTCAAACTCAGTTAGAATTCACTTCTAACTTCTCCCCTTGTTCACATGTGCCACCACCAAGTGTTCCAGAACTTGTGCTCGTGTGTTAGCATATTTTAATAAGTTTTACAAGGGTTGCTCATTAGGTTATATGCAAATGCATGTATGACTCCACCTAATGGCACTTGATAATCGCAATTACATACGTTTTTCCCTTCTTGATAGTACGACTATCTATCCTAAAGGTGATCACACTCTCTATAGTGTCTTGATCACTAAACTAAAATTGACCCTATGATATACCTTTGCCTTGAGCCCATTTTTTTCTCTTTCTTCTTTTCCTTAGTCCATGGAGCACTTGATCCATCATGATCCTTCATCTAGCTCCACTTATCAAATTGGATCACCCTATCTTGATCATACACTTAGTAATAGGGTTAGTCCATAGGTTTCATCAATTATCCAAAACCAAACTTGGTCTTTCACTAGCCCTCAACATTGATCAAGAGTAGGACATGCATGGGCATAACAATGCCCAATCAGAGAGTGAATAGGAGGCTCCAAGATCAAACCATGATATAGACTAAGAAGTTGGCATTGCTCTATTGGAAGGGCCACTGTTAGGCCAGCACCCATGGCATGGGACAAGAAGCTAGGGCCACTCTTTGCCTCATCAAAGGGTGTGTGTGGGTGAGGGAGCACCATTGGGACAACCCTTGAAAGGACACAAGTGATGTTTGTCCGATGGCCCTAAAATCTGCTCAATATGTGTAATGGTTGGATGGCTCCATTTGAGGATATAAATAGATAATGCTCAGACCTTGGCAGGGCCGGTCCTGAGTTTTTCTCGACCTAGAACGAAACTAAAATTTTGGGCCTTTTATATGAACATGATAATACTACTGGTACTACTCATTGATAGTATATACATACATATTTACAAAATATTACTAGTAAGCAGTTATATTTAATGCTAAAGTAATATTTATATGTAATAATTTGTATACATAAATTACATAAAAAATTCTTCAAACATTTCTTGATGTGAAGTCATCAATGACGGTTTCAATATCAATCTCGTCCAACAATTTGCTTCTTTCTCGATGACATGACATTGTTAAAATTTAGAGAATTAGTAAATAAAATTTTAAAATAATGATCACATGAGAAACAATTAGTAATTAAATTTCAAATTCTTACATGTCCACTCAAAGAGGAACTGCCGAAGCCAATTAGCCGAGAGTCAGCCGATTTAGAGTAGGAATTTAGGATAGAGAATTAGGGCCTTTGCTGCTGGCTTTCGCCTAGCACCTGCAGCCTGCCATCTGCATGGCCCTCCCTTCTCTACTCTCCTGAACGCACACCGCCGTGCCACCGAGACCCTCACGTAGTCACGCCATCACATGCCCACGCCTGGCCGCATGCGGACGATGGACGAAGGAAAGCTTCACAAACTGCGGCTTGCGCTGATCACGCACGCGATGCCGGAACCTGCACGGTTCTCTGGTCTTGCCTATTACTAGTATAATCTATTCATATACATGGGGGCCCATACAAATCGTGGGCCTAGGACCCTCGTCCCTCTCGCTCCCCCTCAGGGCCAGGCGTGGACCTTGGCCAACCCTCTAGATCCCCAATGTATTGAAACACCTTGTGAGCATAACTAAACACCTCCCACTCTTCTCCTTCTTAATTTGTTCATCCTAAGTGTGATTGGGAGTGATCCTAGTGCATTTGCATTGAGTTGAGACATCTAGTGGCATTAGTGATCGTGTTGGCTATGTGATTATTGTTACTCTTGGTGGTTTGTCACTTAGATGTCTTAGAGGTAGGTTATAAGGGTCATTAAGCAGCTTTCATGACTGTTTCTGACTCCAATTGATTGATTGTTAAGGCCTCTTGTGCTCATTCCCCGTGGGAGATTCATAGAGAGAAGTGGAATCATGGCTACTTGGAGTGCCTCTCTTGTGCGGTTCTTACAACACCTGAGTAGTGGGCTTCAAGTGTGATGCTAATTAGCACATGAACCACCTAGTTTGACCTCACCACAATGAGGTGTAGGGTTATGAGGTTGCTACGCTAGCTGGAAAACAAAATTTTCGATCCCATAAACCAGGAACTAGTGCTAGTTATAGATCACATGATTACCACTAGACACGCAGGTGCAGGGAAGCGACTCGATGTAGTCGTGCACATCGTAGCAGTGTCGTGCAGTTGTGAGGTCATCCATCTCAACGTCTCCTTCTCGCGGTTTGTCCTTGTGCTCCAGATGCAGCACCTCTGAGGAATCCCACACGTGCAGGGAGGAAGCGTCATGCCTCTAGACTGCTAGGTCCACGAGGAGTACTAGGTGCGAGCATGGGAAAGGCGATGGCAGCTGCCAAAAGGCATGGATTGATCTTGCCCCACGCCCACCCCTTGCTTATATAGGCGTCCTAACGAGCTCCCACGCTGGAGGCCCATTAGTAACCCTAAACCTAGTCTAATTCGGGTCCAACCCAAATTAGGCTTCTAGACCCTTAAGCGTGCGACCCTATGGGCTCATACACACATAGACATGGCCCAAGTACTCTTACTCGACCAATAGTTGATAGCGGCCTCTAGCAAGGTGTGTCAACTCCTATGCATACACTACGATCATATCAGACGAACCACCACAATACCATATACATGTTATTCCTTTGCCTTACGATATTTGGTCCAACTCGTAGGTTAACACTTAACCCAAGCATGACCATGCATTTCATGATCTAATTATTTGAGTGGTCCAGTGATATCTCTCTCATATGGAGAGTGGCAAATTCCATCTTGATTGACTATGTCTCATGGCATGTTTCCCGACAAACCCGAAAGCCACCTTTATAACTACCCAGTCACGCAGTAGCGTTTGGTAGTCCATAAGTAAGTCATTTCACATCTTGAGTACATACGACAATCTCAGGTCTAAGGACATAACGTATATGGTATGAATAGAGACAATCTTAGGTCGGGTCTGTCCAGCCCCATGTCATACATGTGCCCACATTATTAGTTTGACATCTCTATGTCTATGACTTGTGAAACATAGTCATCAACTAAGAATGTGCTGATCTAATATTCATGTGTGTTCCAGCACAAACTCCGATCAGGAACAACTTTAGAATAACCATACAAGTAAAAGAGTTTCACAAACAATTCACATAATTGCTAATCGATACAAGTTGTCTTTAATGGATATTCATTGAACTCATAACATGTCATGGATACAAGGAAATACAATCATCTCTATGATTACCTCTACGGCATACTCCCAACAGTCTCCCACTTGCACTAGAGTTAATCTCGAAGATATCTAATACCCATAGCTCTCATGTGCGCCTCATGCTTAGGTTGTGGAAGAGCCTTTGTCAAAGGATCTGCAACATTCAAATCTGTATGTATCTTGCACATCTTGATCTCATCTTGACCGACGAACTCTCGAATGAGATGAAACTTTTGCAGTACATGTTTGTTCTTTTGGTGATTTCTAGGCTCCTTAGCCTACGCTATCACCCCATTGTTGTCACAATGTAGATTCAACGAGCTAGACACATTTGGAAACACACCAAGCTCAATGTACTCGGCTTCTATTGCAGAATCGGTCACCGTCTTCTGCTTGGAACTTTTCCAACTTACAGCACCACCATTTATTGTGAACATAAAACCTAATTAAGACTGTGAATCATCTGTGTCAGTTTGGAAGCTAGCATCAGTGTAACCATTTACAATGAGCTCCTCCTCACCTCCATAGATTAGGAACACATCTTTAGTCCTTCTCAAGTACTTAAGGATGTTTTTAACAAGCATCCAGTGACTCATCTGGATTGGCTTGGTACCTGCTTGCAACACTTAGAGCATATGAGACATCTGGGCGAGTACATATCATGGTGTACATGATGGAACCAATGGCTGAAGCGTATGGAACCTTACTCATGCGCTTCTGCTCATCAGCTGTCGAAGGACACTGCTTCTCGCTAAAACGCATACCATGTGACATAGGCAAGAACCCTTTCTTAGATTGTTCCATGTTGAACCGTTTCAACACCTTGTCAATGTATGTATCTTGGCTTAATCCTATAAGCCTCTTTGATCTATCTCCATAGATTTTGATGCCCAAAATGTATGTTGCTTCTCCTAATTCCTTCATAGAAAAACTGTTATTCAGTGAAGTCTTTACGGATTGCAACATAGGAATGTCATTCCCAATCAATAGTATGTCATCCACATACAAGATTAGAAATACAACAACGCTCTGAAAGGTCCTAGATGGCTAGAGGGGGGGTGAATAGCCTATTAAAAAATCTACAAAACACTAGAGCAAAGGGTTAGACAAACACTAAGCGAAACTTTTTGCTCTAGCTCTACTAGGGTCTAGTGTAGAGCTAGAGCAAAACACTAGAGCAAGACCACCTATCCAAGCAATTCTAGTTGATTGAGTGTCTAACAAACAATAGCAAGAACCTAAGACACTCAATCACAAGCTAGTAAGAACAACTAACAAAGGAGCTAACTAACTAGCAAGAGAGCTAACTAAGCAAGATATGAAACAATGTAAATACAAGAGGATAAGGTGATTATACCGATGCCTTGTGATGGATGAATAACAATATGAAGAACCAATCACAATATGAACACCAAGAGTAGCCGGGAGACAAGATTGACACAATGATTTTCTCCCGAGGTTCACTTGGTTGCCACCAAGCTAGTCCCCATTGTGTCAACTACTCAAATGGTGATTCGGTGGCTAATAGGCAATCACAAGCCTAGCCCACTACTCGGGCACCACAAGAATCCACCAAAATGAGAGTAACTCAATGACACGAGCAATCCACTAGAGTTACCCTTTGGATCTCCGCCGTGGTGGGTACAAGCCCTCTCACAATCGTCGAAGCTGGCCACAAATAATCACTAATTGTGCCGAAGCTTCCTCAATCGCCCAAGCCGTTGTTGATGCTTCTTAACATCATTACCAAAAGTAGAATAATTTCTATTTCTGATAACGACGCCAAAAAGGGTTAACCACCTCTCATGCCACTTAAACCAAGTTGTCATCCCAACATGGTAGAGAGATGCAGTATTGAAATATGCAATTGCTCTAAGTGAATATGAATAGAAATGTGTTTCTGCAAGCGCACAGATAATAACGAAGTAATGGAGAGTTTTCATCTATCTCACTCAGTACAAGATAAGTGTCACATAAGATATAGATAATGAATGAATAGTGACAAAAGATAAATACTGATCAACATAAATGTAGCCACATAAGATAATGATAAGCACCTCAACACATATTCTAGCAAGTCATCAGCATGGAATTAGGATGGACTAAAAAGATATTTCCTAAGTTATTCCTAACTATACAGTCTAGTATACTATGATTAGTGCAATTACACTTGGCAATCATGGCGAGAAAAGAGATATTCATGTATAGTGAGTATTACTAAGGAAGTGAAGAACATAGCAATCATTTCCCCATAATAGAACTGCTCTGCCTGCCCTACAAACAGGAGGAGGACTACAAAGGACTCAACAGGGCCGTCACTCCCACGAACTACCTCATGATCCGGAATGTAGGGTACAATCGCAGATAAATACGGTCTAGGCACCACGCCTATACAATATCTATCATTTACCCATAGTACTGGTGGATAAATGCTATACGATCCTAAACATGCATATGATTTAGATCTAACTATGCCAAGTATATAATCATAATAAACTAAGAACAATATAACTAAGAACATAAACGAATAGAGTAAAGTCATAGACAATATAATGAAATAGAGCAAAGTCATATTCATAATATTGAAGAACAAATGAAGAACAATGAATAACTAGATAGAGAATTACCAATAATCCTGCTGACAGATCCGGAAACCAATCGAAGATTGACTCCTTCTAGTTCTAATCCTATATAGCTATGCTAAACTAGAGATCTAGTTGATGTGGTGGCTCTAGGGCTTGATCAGGGGCTTCTCCTCTTGAGATGGATGATGAATAATGAATTAGGTTAGAGAGGCTCTCTCCTCAGGGTCAGGGGGCCTTCCTTATATAGCCTCCTCAAATGAACGTCGGCCGTTGGATCAAACCGACCTTGTGGAGGGCTTAGATGCAACCTCAATGGTGGTGGAGAGGTGGTCCCACAGGGCAGAGCCTATTGGGCTCAACCCTAGGGCGACTGCCCCAAGGGGTAGGGAGGGCACCCTGCCCCTGGGCCCGCTCGTCCTCTCGCTTCTTCCCACGCCTTCTTGACCCTTCTAGATTATTCTTTTTCGTTCGAATGATAATTATCTCTATGTAAACATGACATGTGAGTCTTTCCTCTATATTTCCTGATATCCCCTTGCAGAAACAGACATTCACTAAAACTCATGGAATTATATTAGCTTAAACCTTATTTCTAGTTATTGGTTTCATTTAGATCCTTATCCTTGTTTAGTTGACGGTTAATTTTGGTACTTAAGGACCTTGAACAACTCCCCCAAGGTTACCTTTTGCTCGTCCCTGAGCAAAGATAGACTCAGTGATGGATCAAGAGTTGCTGCAATGCTTTCATGCCTTACAGGTACACATGCTTTCAAATAAGATCTCATCTCCGGATTAGATCAGCTATTAAGATAAAAAAACTTACTCATTTTACCTTTCACCATGGGGCTTGTAACCGTCACCTTTGTCTTGGGTAGTTGAAAGACAGAACGGTCTAGTCAAGCACCATGTACCTGCTCTTTGATCAACTATAGCTCTGGAGTTTTTAGAGATTTTCAAAATAAAACTCAGAGATTCCTTGTATGACTCTCTCAGTCGCTCCTTTGTGGTATTTCTGGATCCTTACCAAGGCATTGATGGTGTATGCCTTTCTCTCAAATATGTGGTATTTATGGTATGAGGCATTGTGGTATTGCCCTCTCTCTCACCCTACTTTTAATAGGCTAATATCTAGAGCTCATAGGTGGGAGATAGCATATACATACTTACAAGACATATGTTGTATAGTCAAACCGCGAATCCAAAGGAACAGGTCAATAAGTCAAATCAAGATGTGCATGTGTGGCGAATGAATGATGTGTGATGATGGTAATGGTGGTGAATGATGATGATAGTGGCAGTGGTGAAAGTCAAATTCTACTTATGCTCCCTTCTCTGATAGATATACCTTTCTTGTATTTGAAACCTTTTTGGAAGGAATGGGATGCTCAATATAATAATTTTTTTTTGAAGTGGGTATCTTGTACCCCTAATTCTACTATCGGACACTTGTCTATTTTTACCTCTCTTCTCACTTTTTATTGTTTTCCGAGGTTGACGGGCACTTGCCCATTTTTATTTCCTCGTATCTCTTTTTTTTTCTCTCTCTCTTTTTTAATTTTTTAGAGAGCACTCATCCTTGTAGAGCAATAAAGCGAACATAACCTGAAGCATTTATTTCATAGGGATAAAACATGAATAGGAGAATATTTATGTGTTTCTATTCTCTCCCGGATTAGGAGTAGAATATTTTTGGTGGGTGGATCTGGAGATGGGAATGAGTGGATATATGTGGATGCGTACTTTTGGGATAGAAGCAGCTTATGTGGATGGAGGGTATATGGATGCATACTTCCAGGATAGAAGTAGCATATGTGGGTGTAGTGTAATTGAATGCGTACTTCTGAGGTAGAAGCAGCATGTATGGTTGTGTGTGAATCTTGATTCAAACCGCATGACTAGTTCCCGAGGGTCGCACAACTTGACCACACTCAATGCTCATAAGCAGTATGTAAAAATGTGTGGTTTCCTAATCTAGTAAGCATGTATATATGGCTGTGGTAGGAATTTAAACTCTCGTCATACAGGAACTCATCATATAGCCTTTTTAAAGTTTTCAAAAGATAAAATTCTCTAGAATTCTAGTATCTCTAGGAGCAGATAAATAGTAACTCAAACCTTCCCATATCATATCTGTCAACGACTTAGACTTAGATCAGGTACTTCCTCCCACAAGTTTTAGGTTCAGAGCAAATTTCAAATCATAACAATTATGCCTAAACTTGAGAGAGAGATCAAATTTGAAAACTAGGTACTTGAAAGGTATTATGACATAGCAACTATTCATCATCTCCATATTAAGAGTTTATCATTGGGATTCATTTTAGCATAGCTATTTTATTTTATTCTCTCCTATTATTTATTAGCAAACTTGTAAACTAAACAAAGACATATATATATATATATATATATATATATATATATATATATATATATATAAGCGGGAAAATATTTATTGGGTTTTCTATGATTATGCATCTTTTTTTAGTAGAATATAAAGACTGATAGGTAGAAATACTTAGCTGAGTATGGGGGTGCTCTCCCCCAAGCTGAATTTTGACGTAATTTCTTCTGATGTAGTTGGTACGTGGGGGGTGCTCTCCCCCAAGCTTGATTTTGACATAATTTCTTCTGGTGTAGCTGACAGGTAGCAGAGGTGTTTGAATGTCCTCCGGTTGCTGTTCTTCTTTGATCCTTGACTTCTGTGAAAGCTAAAATAGACAACAAAGCTTGTGGAACTGATTAAGTGTTAGTCACAAATCTCTAGCCTGAATCATGTTGAGCTTCCTCTAATGGATGTTATTATTTAGAAGGATCATAAACTTACTATTTTTATATTTTATATTTTATAAAACAAAAACATATTTATTTTTAGGCCACCACAGCGAGTATACTCATGGGTTTTATGCCACGAGTGTATTCACATGGGTCTTAATAGTTTTAAAATATTTTTATTTTCTTTCTAAGATGGTATAAATACGATTAACTAAATTAAAGAAGTAAATAATTAAGGGAAAAGATAACTACCAAGTGTTACCTCTTAGCACGGTGTTCAGTGGTTTAAGTCCTCCGAACAGGACTCCATACATCCTTAGTTGTCCTGGGGCTCGTTGGACGGCGTAGCTGGCGCCTCCGGCTATGCTTCTTCTTCTGGTATGATTTCTTTTTCTCTCCACACTCGTGTTGGTGTGGTAGCCTTCCTAGGACAAACTCTTGTTTCTAGATATTTATTACAATTGAAAGGACATACCTCTCCTTCTTCACAAGAGTCTCCGCTCTCGTGCCTGGGGTAGTCGTAGAATGATCTTTCATTTACCAACCTTGGAGTTGGTGGTGTGTTTGCATATGTTGACTCTTCTTCTTCGGGGTATGTTTCTTCATATCTTGAAACTTCTACTTTATAGCTTGCCCATCCATCCTTGGTGTTCTGCCTCTTCTGGTTGCGGTAGCGACGTCTTCTTCTCGTTCTATTCTGCTTAGATTCTTCAACAATGTAGTCAGCATTAAAGTAACGACGTACCTTTTCAGAGGGGAAGTGTAGATGCATTTCTCCTGTCCTGATGTAGATGATGGCTTTGGTGGTGCTTAGGAATGGCCTTCCAAGGATGATAGGTGGATCATAATCATCTTCTCCCATATCAACGACTAGGAAGTCAGTAGGGATGAAGTGGTCATCAATCTGGATGGGGACATCTTTGGCTATGCCCTCGACGACGCGACATGTCTGATCTGCCATTTGGAGTTGGGTGTATGTTGGGTGTAAAGGCATTGTACCATACAAAAACTCATAGGTCAACTTGGCCATAATGTTGACACCCGATCCGGTGTCGCAGATTGCCTTCTGGAAGGAGCATCTGTTGATTGAACATTCAATGGTTGGGACACCTGGGTCGTCCTTCTTGATCAAATGAGGGGATCTAATTTGGTGATCTTGATTATTGTCAAGTGTCGTGACCATCCGTGCTGGTTCTGTTCATACTTGCCTCTTGTTCTTGTTCTGCTTGTTCCTTCTATTGGTCCTCTTCATTGGTTCATCTTGAGGTTGTTCGGGAGCTTGTATGGTTTTGTTCTTGAAGGTAAATTTCTCCATCTTCCCTTTGATGAAGAAACTGATCTTGGCAGTGCTAGCATAGATGATAGCTCTGGCAGTATTCAAGAGTGGCCTCCCAAGGATGATGGGTGACTTCTCATCAACACCGGTCTCTATTACCATGAAGTCTGCTGGGGCGTACGAGGTACCAATCCAGACACAAATATCTTTTAATATTCCTCTCGGGTATCTTTCTTCATATCTTGAAACTTCTCCCTTATAACTTGCCCACCCATCCTTGGTGTTCTATCTCTTCTGGTTGCGGTAGTGACGTCTTCTTCTCGTTCTATTCTGCTTAGATTCTTCAACAATGTAATTAGCATTAAAGTAAAGACATACCTTTTCAGAGGGGAAGTGTAGATGCACTTCTCCTGTCCCGATGTAGATGATGGCTTTGGTGGTGCTTAGGAACGGCCTTCCAAGGATGATAGGTGGATCATAATCATCTTCTCCCATATCAACGACTAGGAAGTCAGTACGGATGAAGTGGTCATCAATCTGTATAGGGACATCTTTGGCTATGCCCTCGACGACGCAGAATGTCTGATCTGCCATCTGGAGTTGGGTGTATGTTGGGTGTAAAGGCATTGTACCATATAGAAACTCATAGGTCAACTTGGCCATAATGTTGATGCCCGATCCGGTGTCGCAGACTGCCTTCTGGAAGGAGCATCTGTTGATGGAGCATTCTATGGTTGGGACACCTGGGTCGTCCTTCTTGATCAAATGAGGGGATCTGATTTGGTGATCTTGATTACTGTGGAGTGACGTGACCATCTTCACTGATTCTGTTCGTACTTGCTTCTCGTTCTTCTTGTTCTTCTTGTTCCTTCTGTTGGTCCTCTTCACTGATACATCTTGAGGTTGTTCAGGAGCTTGTATGGTCTTGTTCTTGAAGGTAAATGTCTCCTTCCTCCTTTTGATGAAGAAACTAATCTTGGCAGTGCTAGCATAGATGACAGCTCCAACAGTGTTCAAGAGCGGCCTCCCAAGGATGATGGGTGACTTCTCATCAACACTGGTTTCTATCACCATGAAGTCTGCTGGGACGTACGAGGTACCAATCCAGACATGGATATCTTTTAATATTCCTCTCGGGTAGCATAGTGTCCAATCTGCAAGCTGCAAACACAGGGTTGTATCTAATAAAGGATAATTGAAGAATTTCTCATAGATTACCCTGGGCATGACATTGACGCTTGCGCCGAAGTCGCAAAGTGCTTTAGGGAATTCTGTGACGCCAATGGAGATTGGGATGACTGGTCATCCTGGATCTCCTTTCTTAGTTGGCATAGAGTCACCACACCACCCTTTGGTGGGGTTGTTCCAATAAGCACCTGCATCAAATATGTCTACAAGGTTTGCAGATTCTAGTCCTTCCGGTTGTGATGGAATACCGGGGTTAGTGGTAGGAACAGCAGCAGCTATCTGGGTTAGCTGAGATTCAATCATTTTATTGATGCTAATTTGATTCTTAATGGCAACAGAAAAATTATCCATTCTATTATTTATGTTTTCTAATATTTTTATCATTGGAGGCTATTTTCTTAGACATGTTATCCATTAATTTTCCTTGGTTAGCTACTAACTCTCTCAAAGGTGGAAAACTAGGATTATTATAAGAATTGTTACCTTGGTAATTACCTGAGTAGTTAGGCCTTTGTGATTGTTGGTTTCAACCTTGATTTTGCTGAGGACGGTTGTAGTTGTTGTTGTTGATGTAATTCACATCCTCTTGCAATTCTGGACAATGATTGCCTGAGTGTCCAGTGTCTCCACACTCGTCACAGGTCATGTGAGAGTCGTAGATGTTCATGACTTCTTTCTTTTCTCCAGCTCTCTCATCGAGCTTCTTCATGAGCAGGTCTAGCTTTGCTGACAGCATGTCTACCTCTTTGAGCTGGTGCATACCTCCACTTTTCTTGCGTGTTTGAGTTCTTCCCTCACTCCAACCTTGGTTGGATGCCATCTTCTCCACAAGAGTTGTGGCTTGTGGTATTGTAAGTGACAGGAATGCTCCTCCGGTAGCAGCATCCATGGTTTCACGTGTGCTGTTGCTGAGCCCATGATAGAACGTCTACATAAGTAATCAATTCTCCATTCCATGATGGGGACATTCTAGGATGTAATCTTGGAAGCGCTCCCATGCTTCTGGAACGGACTCGTCATGTTGTTGCTGCAAACTTGAAATCTTCCCACGGAGAGCATTGTCTTCCCTATGGGAAAGAACTTTGATAGGAAGTTGGTGGAACATAGTGCCCACGTGGTATTCTTCTCCTTGGTTGCATAGAACCACTGCTTTGCTCTTCCCAAGAGTGAGAATGGAAAAAGGCGAAGTAGTATGGCGTCTCTAGGGATGTCCTTGATGGTGAATGTGCTGCACATCTCCAGGAAGTGTTAGAGATGAGCACTAGCGTCTTCGTGTGCCTTCCCACAGAACTGGTTTGCTTGCACCAGGTTGATGAGCGCAGGCTTGAGCTCAAATGTCCGATCAATGTGCACAGAAGGTCCAGTGCGGATGTTGTCCGTGGTGGGGGCTGAGAACTCACGGATTGACTTGTTTGCCATGGCTTCGAACTCTGGTGTCAAGTCTCGAGCGATGTTTTGGTGATCTCCTCGGTTGGACGAAGCTTCAAGCTGAAATGTTGTTGATGATGATGTTGTTACTTTCTTGAGCTTGGCTTTTGTCCTTCTGATTAATACTTCAGGATTTTCAACAAAATTGTCTAGAAGATCAAACTATTGATGTATTACCTGCAAAAGATACACAAGTAGACAAAACAAGGGTAATCCTGTAGAGGAGGGTTAGTAGATGAATATGTTTGATCAATCACATTGGTGGATGTAAGTGATGGCTCACTTATTCCTTCTATTCATACATTACCCTGCATAAAGATGATAAGAAAAATAGGCAAAGATCAAGGGTAAGGCTGTATGAGTAGAGAATTGATGTTTTCTCAATCCATTAGTGATGCAAGTGATAACTCATTTATTCATTTTAATAGCTAATCAACCTTCCCCGGCAACGGCGCCAAAAATGCTTGTTGATGCTTCTTAACGTCATTACCAAAAGTAGAATAATTCTATCCCCGGCAACGACGCCAAAAATGCTTGTTGATGCTTCTTAACGTCATTACCAAAAGTAGAACAATTTCTATTTCTGATAACGACGCCAAAAAGGGTTAACCACCTCTCATGCCACTTAAGCCAAGTTGTCATCCCTAGCATGGCAGAGAGATGCGGTATTGAAATATGCAATTACTCTAAGTGAATATGAATAGAAATGTGTTTCTGCAAGCACACAGATAATATCGAAGTAGCATTTTAACCAGGAGTATTCCAGGTATCGTTATTTATATTTTTACCACTAGGAAGGGATACTAAGGAATAAATGAAGAATGAGTATTAATGATCAATGAGTATCACTGCATGTGTAATGGAAAGTTTTCATCTATCTCACTCAGTACAAGATAAGTGTCACATAAGATATAAATAATGAATGAATAGTGACAAAAGATAAATACTGATCAGCATAAATGTAGCCACATAAGATAATGATAAGCACCTCAACACATATTCTAGCAAGTCATTAGCATGGAATTAGGATGGACTAAAAAGATATTTCCTAAGTTATTCTTAACTATAAAGTCTAGTATACTATGATTAGTGCAATTACACTTGGCAATCATGGCGAGAAAAGAGATATTCATGTATAGTGAGTATTACTAAGGAAGTGAAGAACATAGCAATCATTTCCCCATAATAGAACTGCTCTGCCTGCCCTACAAATGGGAGGAGGACTACAAAGGACTCAACAGGACTGTCACTCCCGCGAACTACCTCACGATCCAGAATGTAGGGTACAATCGTAGATAAATACGGTCTAGGCACCACGCCTATACAATATCTATCATTTACCCATAGTACTGGTGGATAAACGCTATACGATCCTAAACATGCATATGATTTAGATCTAACTATGCCAAGTATATAATCATAATAAACTAAGAACAATATAACTAAGAACATAAACGAATAGAGTAAAGTCATAGACAATATAATGAAGTAGAGCAAAGTCATATTCATAATATTGAAGAACAAATGAAGAACAATGAAGAACTAGATAGAGAATTACCAATAATACTCCTGACAGATCCGGAAACCAATCGAAGATTGACTCCTTCTAGTTCTAATCCTATATAGCTATGCTAAACTAGAGATCTAGTTGATGTGGTGGCTCTAGAGCTTGATCAGGGGCTTCTCCTCTTGAGATGGATGATGAATAATGAATTTGGTCAGAGAGGCTCTCTCCTTAGGGTCAGGGGGCCTTCCTTATATAGCCTCCTCAAATGAACGTCGGCCGTTGGATCAAACAGACCTTGATGGAGGGCTTAGATGCAACCTCAATGGTGGTGGAGAGGTGGTCCCACAGGGCAGAGCCTGTTGGGCTCAACCCTAGGGAGACCGCCCCAAGGGGTAGGGCGGGCGCCCTGCCCCTGGGCCCGCTCGGCCTCTCGCTTTTTCCCGCGCCTTCTTGATCCTTCTAGATTATTCTTTTTCGTTCGAATGATAATTATCTCTATGTAAACATGACATGTGGGTCTTTCCTCCATATTTCCTGATATCCGCTTGTAGAAACAGACATTCACCAAAACTCGTGGAATTCTATTAGTTTAAACCTTATTTCTAGTTGTTGGTTTCATTTAGATCCTTATCTTTGTTTAATTGATGGTTAATTTTGGTATTTAAGGACCGTCAACAGCCGTCTAGGTGTTGACTGTTGGTATTTCTTATGACTATTGGATAAATCCGCAAGTGCACAGATTATACCGTTGTAGCACTTCACCTAGGAGTATTCCAAGGTATCGCATTTCCACAGGGAACGAGAAGTGAGTTAACTAGGATTATGGATATGTCCTATGATGAATCAAGGGAGACTATGATAACTGGATTGAGAGGTTTGATATAGCAAAGATATCTAACAAGGTAAAGTTGGTTATACTGGCTTTATTGGCCCTTCTCTTGCAGGAGGCAATGGGATAGATCAGAAAGAGGGCAAAACTCTAACCGGACCGTGCCATCATGTTGTATTGAGACCCTACCTTTTAAGAACTTATCTTACACACGTGGTGGAATACAAAGGCTAGATAGGGCTGTCACTACCTACTAGCTAGCACAAACAATCCGTGCGATAAGCGGTTTACAAAGGCAAGATCTAGTCTAGACACCACGTCTACACTATTCTTACTACTTTAACCCAATGTTAAAGGCTAAAGCACTCTACTTAAAGTAAAGCGATGAACAAGCATGAAAATATGTATAACAGCTAAACCAGATTTAGAATACTAAATGCTATAAAGAACTTGGAAGAAGTCACTTACAAGAGCAGAACTTACAAGAGACTCGCATCCACCAAGGAAGAACTCCGAGGAAGATTCCTGACAGGCCCAGGGCTTTCTCCAGAAGACTTCCTTCACTCCCCTCCAGCAGGCATAACACTACTAGAGAGCTCCGCTAAGAGACTAAGGAGTAGTGTTTCTCCAATGAGGCATGAGTGAGAGTGAAGGCCTAGGGGGGTATTTATAGCTAGAGGTGGAGTAGGGGCTACTCCAGTGCCACGTCAGCGATCCGCGTCACCTCCATTAGCCACCGTAGGATCAAACCGTCATTAGAACCGACTTAGATCAACGGTGGAGATCAAGTGGATGCATGGCGGCATGCAGGAAGGCGGTGGGGAGCTTGGAGCACCTTTTGGGCACCTGGGTGTGATTGGCCGACCACCCCATGATAGGTGGGCCCTGCTACTTCCTCCAGGAGGTGTCCCCACAGTACAGGGGGCATGTGGGTGGCCTGGTGGCCCCACAGGGTGGTCGACCGACCCCCCTATGGGATCCCTGGCCCACCTCTGCCTCCTGTACGTTGGTCCCACTTGTCATCTTCAGTGGGTGTTTGTTCTGCGATGTTTATCTCGCTGATATCCTTGATGTGGGCCCATGGATCCTTGTGATGTAAATCTGAACCGTTGATATGAAGCACATTTGGATCCAAGGGGTGGAAAGTTATTTGGAGGATGTTACTTGGATCATGGGGGCTTGGGATGCCTAGTGGCCCCACAGGGTGGTCGGCCGACCCCCTAAGTGGGCCCACTAGCTCCCAAAAGTCCCCATTTGTCATTACCTGCACTCAAATAGTCATGGGACATGTGAAACTAGTTATTGGGTAAATTATGTTCATGTTATTCTTGTTTTCCTTTGAATATGAGGATGTTGACGGTATTTTGATGGTGACAAAATAGCTCGTAATTACCGTCAACAAGATCCCCCATACTTACCTCTTTGCTCGTCCTCGAGTAAAGGATAAACGATAACAAGACTATGATATTCAATGTATAAAGGAAACATAAAGATTCACTCAAGACATTTTGTCATACCAATGGGATATGTGGTATTGGCTAACATATATCCTTGAGAAGTTGAGAAATGGAACAACTCTCAAGGCAAAGTCATCTTTCCCAAATCATATTTTAGTACTTGGAGTTTTTGATAAATTTTCCAAAAGAAATCTCATAAGTCAACTTACTCCTCTTATAGTACTCTAAGTCAGTCAAAGTGTATGATTCCTTACCAAGGCATAAAGAGGATGCCTTCTTTGTATCTCACTATTTCTAAATGGCTTATCTGGAGCTTAGGTAGGGATAGACAGTGTAGCAAACTTGTATCACTTATATTGTAAAGTCAAAACAAGGATCCAAGGAGAAGAACGTCATAATCCTAGATCAAGATGTGCATGTGTGTGGAGAAATGGTAGATGGCTAACATGTACTCCTTAACTATGTATATATTCTCTCTATCTTAGGATAAACTTGAGATATGGCTATCTCTTCTCTTTTTTTGGAGCTTTTGCTCATCATCAGTTTCATGATAGCCATATCTCTTTTGAGGAATTTTGAGAGAGATCCTAACATTTATTTCTAGAGTATTTATTGGATGAACATGGATCATGTAAATGAAAGGCATGTTTTTGCGTACTTCCAGTATAGAAGCAGCGAAAAATATGTGGCATGTATGTGATCTTGATCTTTGAACTATGACATACTTCTCAACAAGGGTCACAAGGTTTGACAAAACTCAAAGTAATTACAAGAAGCATATGAGGAAGGTTTTGAACATGCATAAGTATTTATGGCTTTGGTAGGAGTTTTCTCACTATAGAGGAGTAGTGGCATTATGGTTTTATGACATTTTCAAAAATTAATCTCTAAGAACTTTAAATAGAAAGGGTATGAATCATGAGCCGAGACTATATCACATTAATCAACAACTTAGTCCATATGATCTTCCTATCAAAGTGTTTTCCCACTAGCATAAGCAAAAAGCAAGAATTCATCTTTATGACGCTTTTGCCCTTTAAACATCATAGATCATGTCACTTTTCAAAATTTTAATTTTGGATGCGATCTTCTTGTTTTATTCAACATTAAAAAAGAAATTAAACTAAGTGATGAATTTCATGAAAAAAATATTTTTATTTTTTAAAAAGGGGAAAATGAGTAAACAAAAATAAAAAAGCATAAAGGAAAAGGGGAGAGACGTGGAAACCAGACAGAATGGATATTGAAGTTGAGTGGACGCTGGCTGGTGGGCCCCGACCTTCTAGGTGCGGTGGGCTGACCGCCCCTGGGCCCGTTTGGCCACTTCAGTCTCTGCATTAGACTCCCTTACCTCTGAACATTGATCTGCTTTGTCCGTTCTGCGATTTGGCCCTGAACATGCATCGGCCGATGCACAAAAGTGGTCGATGAGGTCCAATTTTTTCGTGGGACATGTCATGACCATGTACATCATGATTCCATGGTCGATCTGGTGAAATGGTATGTTGGGGTGTCGACCGATACCCCCCCATACTTGTTTCACTTCATACTGCAACACAGGACAGAGAGAGATCAAATGCAGTGGTTCTGCTGGGGTAAGATACCAGCAGAACCAAGAGTTTCTTTTATCATTGATAACTTAGGCATATGTTCTTTGATTAATGAGTGATGCAACTCCTTCTTCTCGGAGTCGGCTTTGAATTTTTCCGTCGTATTTGATCTTGCAGATCCATGATCCGAAGAAAAATGTTGATTCCGTCGATTTCATCATCTTGAGGTCGTGGTCCACCAAGCTTTCGAGAAAAAATTCGCCGAAAGACCCTACCTGGCGCGCCAGCTGTCGATGTTTTACCACCTATAGCCTGCCACGGGCTTACCCAAGACAGTAGTTCGTGCCTCGGCGAATAGTGAAACCTTGGTGGTTGGACACGCAGGGACACACGGTTTATACTGGTTCAGGCCCTCGACACGGTCGAGTAATAACCCTATGTCCAGTTTAGTCGCTTGTTATTGCTCTGATCATAATACAAGATGTTGTGTGTCGCTCTACGTATCGGGTGTTACGTAGTATCTTTAGCTATTTTTCGGGTGGTACCCTCACCGGCCCTTTATAGTCCAGGGTCTGGCTGAGGATTTCTCTACTCCTACTCGGTTACAAACTTAGAGTCCTAAGCTGCGCTTCGTTCTTGTCGTCTTTACCGAGTAGAATTCGGTTTCGCTCGTCTTCCTTCCTTCGTGGGCTGAGAGGAAATAGGCCTAAAGCTCAGGTAAGCCGGTCTATGGGTACCCTGTAGGATATCCCATCGACAAGCCCCAGAGCATCTCATGATTTTTCTTCAAAATGTCGGGTTATCTTGAAAGCAAACCGAGTTCTTTTTGAAGCAAAATCATGGGATGATCTCTTATGTCTTGTCTTGTAGTCTTCTTGCGCCTTTTGTTTTTGGACAAGAGGCGCACTCATTGAGTGTAGCCCCCGAGCCTCTAATTACTTGGTACAAGTATTTGGAGGATCCGAGAAAAACTTTGTGTGGTATGTATTTCCAGCCCCGAGCCTTCTCCGAGTTCTTTCAAAAAAGAACTCGACGGAAGGGTCTGAAATACTCTGATTCTTTCTGATTTTGTTCACGGGTAGGTACTGTGCTTTCACGGATGTGTGGAATCTTGATTTCACTGTTTGCTTTGGTTAGCTTTTGTTGTTTTCTTGCCTTTCTTTCTCATGACTTTTGGCTTTTGTTGGTCCTTCCTTGCTATATATTGCGTTGTGCTTGTGCTGGTAGTTTGATCTCTAGAGATCTCTTCTTTCGATTATGCTGCTGAGTGAAACTGAGCAGCCCCCGGGCTTGTACCCGTCTTTTGGTATTTGAGTGGGTAGAAGAATTCTTGTGGAAAGAGTTGGAGGTAGACTAACTCCTCGGTTAGATTTTCCTAAGAAGTTTGGCGTAGTAGGTAGAAGAAGTCTTGTAATGTGGCTTCCATGCCTTCTCTATCTGTCTACTGAAGTCCAGGCTGTAAGCATTGCCGCTCCTGAGTTGGTTGACGTGGCATGCTCTATCTTCCTGGCCGTGCATGCTTGCGCCGAATTCTTGCTGGAAAGGCTAGAGCTAGAGATATCCAATCTCATTTGCTAGGAGTAGCTTTCTGCCTATGAACCAGGACTTTCTTTAGGCGTTAAGGAAGCTCTAGGTTGTTTTATTCTGCAAGTTTTTCACCAAGTGCTGGGTCTTCTTTGGTAGTAGACCTGATCTATCCTTGGTTTTAGCCTTTATATTTTGTCACTTGTGATCTTTTGTTGTAGATGGGGCTCGTACTGGCCTTGTATTGGTAGCTTTTGGTTGTTGTATCTGTAAGATCGCTAACCGAGTTGTTTTTGGTATCCAATAAGTGTCCCCGGTTGTATGATTGTCCTTGGAATATTCTTCTGGATATTCTATCTAGTACTCTGATGTACTGCTTTTATTGTAGCCGTTTGTATCTCATCAATGTAGTCCTTGTAGAATCTTTTGCCTTTACTGCTCTCTTTATATACTATTGCTGATGTTGTCCTTTCTTCATGGACTTGGTGTATGTGCACCCATTGTTCCTCTATAAATAGCTGTAGTATGGTTTCCTTGTCACATATCTTCTGTTTTCCCTTGTAAGAGGACCTTGTTGTATCATGGATATTGCAGTGGGCGAGCTTGACGAGCCCCCAGGCTTCTTTCTTCTCTTTCTTGGTTGTAATCTTGGTGAATGGTGTAGATCTTGTGATAGAGACTAGTTGCAGGCTAGTTCTAAGGTGGTAGAATTCTATGGGAGGAGCCAAAACAAATGGTGTAGGCCTTGTGATGGTATTGGTGTGTGCTGTCATGGACCCTTCAGTCATTTGTTTGTGCTTCCTTCCGGGTTGTTCTGGATTCGCTGTATTTGATGATGCCCGTCTTGGACGACTTGTTGGTTCTACTTCCTTTGGTTAGCAAGGATGCCCTTCCTCTCATCTGAAATCAAGCGCTTCGGAGCTGCTTTTTCCTGCACGACAATTACCGGTTCCGGCTTGTGTAATTTTGACTCTAGCAATCCCTGTTTGTTAGAGTACTTTTGTATCTGTTGAGGTGCTATATTCTGATATAAAGCTGCCTATGTGTTGATACTTTTCAATAAAGGATTTTCACTAATCACGTTCTGTCGAGTTGTTTTCATCTTCGACTGATTGCTTCTTTGTCATGCTATATTCTGCAGGGTGTAAATGTTTATGGAACTCGGCTGTGATTGGCCCAATCTGACTGTTATTTTTTCCTTTTCTGATGCATAGTTTTAGGAAGTGACGGTTTTGGTAACCGTTCCGCTATTTTTCCGTAATTGCTGCTTCTGGGTAACGACTATTTATGGGAACCAATCTCTTTATTTTATCTTTATATAAGTTCCTTCGCCCTTTGTTACCGTGTCCTTCCCCAACTAATAGGAAATTTCTGTCCTTTGTTTTAGCTTAACCTTCTTTTGTCGTTCTCCCTGAAGTAGTTTTGCAATGAAGGGTAAAGGGATCCTGCAATCTTCCATTCAGCAAGGTGATCTTGATCACTTAGTTGCACAAGATCTTCTTTCAAGATTGGCTATCTGTGAGTGTTTTCCACCATCTGACTTCTTAATTCAGTTTCTTGATTTCTATGGTCTTCAACTTCACCATCTTGTCCCTAATGCTATCCTCTTCCTTTCTTGCTTCGTGCATCCTTGTGAGGCTTTCGTAGGGATCCCTCCTTGTCTTCTGTTCTTCCTCTATTTCTTTCAAGTTCGTTTTACTGGTAGGTCGAAGGTTCCTAGTTGTGGCTGCTGCCTGATTCAATCTAGGCAGGGTCACAAAAATGCCTTTCCTTCCTTGTCCCTATCTGATTCTGTCCGTGATTGGGCTGAAAAGTGGTTTTACATTTCTCAGCCATCTTTTCCTAAGCCTTTTGATTTATCTTCTCTCCCAGTTTCCCTTCCTTGTTGGTCTGATAAAATTTCCACTTCTGAAAAGCAAGCCCTTAAACCTTTGATTGATCGTCTTAGTTACTTGAAGCAATCCGACTTGGTAGGCAATGACATTGTTGCTAGCTTCTTGCGTCGCCGAGTTCAGCCTTTGATGAAAAGAGATCATCTAGGTTTTGAATATAGTGGTCCTTCTGATTCATCTCGCCTAATCCTTGAGGCTAAACTTTCAGATGATGTTGTTCTCGAGATAATTCAGGAGTATAGTGATGCCAATCCTCCTCCTGATGTAAGCTTTTTTGCATTCTTGATCTGTTTTCTTTGTTTTGTCATTTTGATCTGATGTACTTTTACTTTGTAGAGTTATGGTCATGACTTTGTTCTTGATGTGCCTGCTACTGATGATGGTGGAATTTTGGATGATGAGGATGATGATGACGATGATACTGACGCTGCTACTGATTCTCGTGTTGCCTCTCCAAAGCGAGGACATTTGGACGCATCCATTAAACCTCGTCGGCCGAAAAGGTGGCGGTCTGCTTGTCAGGGTTCTTTGTCAGGTTATCTTTATGCTGAGTTCTTTTTGTTTCTCTTGTTTGCCTTTGGTCTCTTGGTGAGTTGAGTTCTTTTTTGTTTCTCTTGTCTGTCTTGTTTTTTGCTTTCTGATTTGCATATGGGTTTTGGCTCTTTCAACCGAAGATGAATCGGGTGACCCCTTGAGTCCTTCTAGGTGAGCTTTTTCTCTCTTTTTTTCTTTTATGTGCTTTTACTTTTATGATGCTTGCTGATGCTTGGTCCTCTGATGTAGTCAGGTATCTGCTGATGTTCCTTTTGCTTCTGGCTCTGCTATACCCTCTTCTTCTGTCTCACCCTCTTTTGATGGTGATTTTGATTTTGCTATTCCAAAGTTATCTTTTTCTCAAACTGTGGCTCAAATTAAGAAGTCTTCTAGGTACATTTCCTTTCTTTTTCTTGTCTCTTTGATATTTACCGAGTTCTTTGTAAAGACTTGCGGTATTTTTGATTGCAGCGTTCCTTTAGGTGGCTCCTCTTCTTCTAAAGCTGTCATAGACTTGAAGTTGTCTTCTCAAGGTAGATTTACTTTCTGTCCTCTTTAGTTTTTTATATACCTCTGTGCTGACTTTTTTGTTGTAGGTGATCTGGCGGCTTCCCGTGGTACCGATATGACTGAGGTGTCTTTTGGGAAGTCTTTCTTGACTTCTCATCCTGTCACCCAAGTTTTTCCCGCGGTTGATCATTTTGTTTCTTTGTCTGCTCGGTCTGAGCGGATTGGTAGGTTGCTTTCAACCTAGGAATCTTTTTTTTCAGAATATGGCGCAAAGCTCAAGGTGCTTTTGATGATCCTTGTTTTGTGTTTTTGTTTTTTCTCGTTATTTTTCCTTTATCTTTATTTTTGTCAGCAGGCTTTCCATTAGGATCAAGATGTTCTATTTGGTCCTCAAGAAGAGAGGTCGGCTAACCTTATTCAAGGTAGCCTTAGTAAAGCTGAGGCCGAGTTGTCTCGTGTAAAGGCTGAATTGGTTCGAGTGAAAGAATTACAGGAGTCTGCTACTACTCGAGCTTATGATGAAATTACTGATCTGAAGTCTCGACTTGCTGGTATCATTCGTTCTTCTCCTTGTTTTGATTCTGCCAGATTGCTTTTGTTTATTTGTTTGATATTTGTCAGATGCCGAACGTCAACGTGAAGCTTGGAAATAAGATCGGGAGGTGATGACCGAGACACTCCGGTCTTCTGAAAATAAGGCTGAGCATCTAAGTGAATCTGCTGATGATACTTTAAAAAAGGCTCAAGATTTGCTGGCTGAAGCTCAGTTGATTTGGGCTAGTGCTGATCGTGACCTTGTCCAGGCTTTACAATCGGTTTAAATTTTGCAAGGGAAGTTGAATTCCGCCCGACCACAACTTAGATCTCTACTTGAGGCTATTAAGCCCATTATTGCCGCTGTTTGCCATCCTGGAGATGATAACGCTGGTGTGGATAGTATAATCCCAGTGCTGTCTTCACGATTCCGTGAGTTTGTGCAGAGTGGGTTCGTACAATGTATTAGAAATGTTGCTTCCTTTGTCCGAGCTCTTGCTCCTGAGGTTCCTTTGAACCGAATTCTTGAAGATCCTATGGAGGCCGATCTCTTGACTAGGTGGGAGCAGTCGAAACCTGAGGTTGAAGATCTTTGTAATGAGATCCTCAGCTAGATGAAAGTGTTGCCCCCTTCTTGATAAAAAACATTTACTTGTCCTTAGGTGATGGTCTTGTAATATACACTAAATGATACTTTTGCTTAATATATTGTCAGGCTTTGTCCTGATATTGTGATGCTTTTGTCTTGCTTTGTTTGTAAGTTGTTTTCTGGTCGACTTGCTAGTTGTCTTGATGAGTACTTTATTTTCAAGGTCTTGTGAACTATTGTCGATTTCTTTTAATTGAAGTTTGTAGTATCATGCCTCTGTCTTGGGCTTTGAAGATGCTTCTGGATTCCCGAGTTCTTTCTGGGTAGTATTATTGGTCTTTATGCCTTGGTGACTATACTGAAGACATTGCTCATAGAATGCCTTATGATTCTGAGCCATGTTTTATAGATCTTTGTCTTTGCGTTTTAATAACCTCCGAGTAGCTTTGAGATAGTACTGTCATTTTGGACGAGTAGTTTCTGATATTGGAGTAGTAGATGTCACTTTCTGACATGATAGTATTTGGCTTGCTGTCTTTGTTGCGCCGAGTTTTGTGTTGCTCTCCATGTAGTTGTGTTGTGTCACTTTGTACAAGTGATTAGCTTAGTGTTGTCGAGGTAGACTGATCTTCTTTTTGCGCCGAGTAGTTTGATGCTTGTCACGTCGCCTCTTGAAACGGTAGACTTGTAGATATATGAATCAGACTGTGCCGCTCATGGTGCAAAGTAGTCGGTTTGTCAAGTTGCCTCATGAAACAATTGACTTAAAATGCTGGACAGTGCCGCTCTTGGTGCAAAGCTGTCAGCTTGTCATGCTGCCTCACGAAACGGTAGACTTATATATATGAACCAGACTGTGTCGCTCTTGGTGCAAAGCAGTTGGTTTGTCGGGTTGCCTCATGAAACAACCGACTTAAAATTGCTAGACAGTGCCGCTCATGGTGCAAAGTTGTCAGCTTGTCATGCCGCCTCATGAAACGGTAGACTTATATATATATGAACCAGACTGTGCCGCTCTTGGTGCAAAGCAGTCGGTTTGTCGGGTTGCCTCACGAAACAACCGACTTAAACAATGCTAGACAGTGTCGCTCTTGGTGCAAAGCTGTCAGCTTGTCATGCCGCCTCATGAAACGGTAGACTTATATATATGAACCAGACTGTGCCGCTCATGGTGCAAAGCAGTCGGTTTGTCAAGTTGCCTCACGAAACAACTGACTTAAAATGCCGAACAGTGTCTCTCATTGTGCAAACTGTCGGTTTGTTATGCCGCCTTCCGAGACGGCTGACTTGTAGATCGTTTGTTCTTGAAGTCTTGTATCTTGTATCTTGTGTCTTTAGTTGTAAAATTTCTTGAGTTGGCTGATATGCCAAGTGTTGCTTAGCTGAATTCCGTCTTCTGTCATTAGCTCGTACGTTCCGGGTTGTATTGCTGTCTTGATTATAAAAGGACCCTCCCATGGGCTGAGTAGCTTATGTCTTCCTTCTTTCTATTGAATTAGCCGTAATACCAGATCTCCTGGCTTTAGTATTCTTGGATGCATGTTTCTATCGTAGTGTCTCCGTAGACCTTGTAGGTATCTTGCATTCTGTATTACCGAGCTGTTTCTTATTTCTTCGATCGTGTCAATTTCTAACCGTCTTGTCTCTTCTGCTTCTCCTTCGTCGTATTGCTCAATTCTTGGTGATTGCCATATTAAGTCAACTAGTAATACGGCTTCTGACCCATATACCACGAAGAAAGGTGAATATCCTGTTGCTCTGCTGATTTGAGTTTTCAAACCCCATACCACTTTTGGTAATTCTTCTATCCATTTACCTCCGTAGTCTTTTAGGTCTTCATATAGTCTTAGTTTTAGGCCTTGCAATAATAGCCCATTGGCTCTTTCAATTTGTCCATTTGCTTGGGGGTGAGCTACTGATGCATAGTCTATCTTTATTCCGCAGTCTCTTGCCCAATATTGAAATTCCTTTGTTGTAAATGGTGACCCAAGATCTGTGATTATACGGTTGGGCATCCCAAATCTGTGCATGATGTCTTGTATGAATTCTGTTGCTTTTTCTGCACTGTATTTGACTAGTGGTTTGTACTCAATCCATTTGGTGAATTTATCTACTGCCACGAATATATTCAAATCCTCCTTTTGCTTTCTTGAGGGGTCCGACTTGATCTAGCCCCCAGCCTGAGAAAGGCCATGCTGGTGGTATGCAGATTAGATTGTGTGCTGGCACATATGACTGTCTTGCAAACATTTGGCAACTTTTGCATGTTCTGACTAATTGTTCTGCATCCTTAAGTGCTGTTGGCCAATAGAATCTGCTTCTGAATGCTTTACCGATTAGTGTTCTAGATGTTGCATGATTTCCACAACATCCTGAATGTATTTCTTCCAATATCTCTTTTCCTTCTTGTGTAGATACGCATTTCAATAGTACTCCAGAAGATGCTGCTCTCTTGTATAGTTTGTATTTTACGAGGACGTATGCTTTGCTCTTCCTTATAATCCTTGTTGCTTCTGCTTTGTCACCGGGTAGTTTGTTTTCACTTTTATAATCGATGTATGGTTGCCTCCAATCACTCTCTATGGTGAGGATCTGTCTTAAGGCGTCGGGTTCTTTTATCTTGTCTATGTCCATCGGGTCTTCTTTTTGTTTACTGATTTCTTGGATTGATGGTTTTGCAAGTTCTTCTATGAATATCCCAGGTGGTACCTTTGCTCATTCTGATCCTAATTTAGATAAGATATCTGCTGCCACATTTGAATCTCTTAAACTGTGATGGATTTCTAATCCCTCGAAGTTCTTCTCGAGTTTTCTTACTTCTGCACAGTATGCGTCCATGTTGTTTTTTGTGCAATCCCACTCTTTGTTTACTTGATTGATTACTACTGCCGAATCTCCATATGCAAGGATTCTTTTGATTCCCAGGGTAGTTGCTACTTTTAACCCATGTATGAGTGCTTTGTATTCTGCTTCATTATTTGTTGCTTGCCATAATATCTGTAGCACGTACTTTAATTGTCTTCCTTCTGGGGAAATCAGTAGCACACCTGATCCTACCCCTCCAAGCTTCAGAGAACCATCAAAGTACATCTTCCAGTGTTCCCGTATTGGCTCGGGTTCTTTTTGTGCGATTTCTGTCCATTCTGCAATGAAGTCGGGTAATATCTGTGACTTGATTGCTGTTCTTGGTTTGAAGTCTATGTTTAGAGATCTGAGTTCTACTGCCCATTTTGATATTCGTCCTATGGCGTCTTTGTTTCTGAGTATGTCTTGGAATGGAAAGTTGGTTGCTACTGTTACTTTGTGCTCGTGGAAATAATGCCTCAGTTTTCTTGATGATATGAGTACTGCATATAGTAGTTTCTATACGTGTGGGTATCTGACTTTCGATTCTGTGAGTACTTCGCTGATGTAGTATACTAGTCTCTACACTTTGTAGGTGTGTCCGGGTTCTTCCCTTTTTCCACAATGATTGCTGCACTTACTACGTTTTTTGTTGTCGTGATATATAGCATCATATCCTCCTTATTTCTTGGTGGTGTCATTATTGGAGATGATGATAAGTATTCCTTTAATTTGATAAAAGCTCGATTTGCCTCTCCTGTCCATTCGAAGTTCTCTTTCCTTTTTAGAAGTTTGAAGAAGGGTAGTCCTTTTTCTCCCAATTTCGATATGAATCTGTTGAGAGCTGCCATACATCCTGTGAGTTTCTGTATGTCCTTGATCTTTTTTGGTGGCTTCATATCCATTATTGCTTTGACTTGTTTTGTTCTTGCTTCAATTCCTCTATTGCTGACTAAAAAAACCGAGTAGTTGTCCTGATGGTACGCCGAAGACGCATTTTGTGGGATTGAGCTTCCACTTCCAAGATTTCAAGTTTTTGAAGGTCTCTTCTAAGTCTTCTAATAGTGATTCGGGTTCCTTTGTTTTGACTACTACGTCATCAATGTATGTCTTAGTAGTTCTTCCGATTTGATCTCCTAGACAAGTTTGTATTGCCCTTTGATATGTTGCTCCTGCGTTTTTTAGTTCGAATGGCATTGACTTGTAACAGTATGCTCCAAAGGGTGTTATAAAAGATGTTTTGCTTTGATCTCCTTCTCTCAGTGATATTTGATGGTACCCCGAGTAGCAGTCGAGGAAAGATAGTAGTGATGATCCAGCTGTCGAGTCTATGACTTGGTCAATTCTTGGTGGGCCATATGGATCTTTTGAGCAATGTTTGTTAAGATCTGTGTAATCCACACACATACGCCATTCTTTCGAGTTCTTCTTCTCCACCAATATTGGGTTGGCTAACCAGTCCGGGTTGATTATTTCCCTGATGAACCCTGCTGCTAGTAATTATGTAATTTCCTTTTTGATTACTGCTTTCTTGTCTGGTGCAAATCTACGTAGTTTCTGTTTTACTGGTCTTGATCCTTTGTTTTTGTCAATTTTGTGCTCAACCAACTCCTTTGGGACTCCTGGCATGTCTGCTGGTTTCCATGCGAATATATCTTTGTTGTCCCTTAGAAAGTTGCTGAGCGTGAGTTCCTATTTGGGATCCAGGCTTGCACTGATTATTGTTGTCTTCTCTAGATCTTTGGTTAGTAGGTCGATTGTTTTTGTGGCTGCTTCTTTTGGAGGTGTAAAATTGCTTGGCTTCTTTACTAGTATTTGGATTTCATCTGGGTTCATTTTCTCAACCTTCTTCGTAATATCTTCTTTTTCCTTGTAATCTTGTAATTTTTCTGATATTTGTATGGCTTATACATCACAATCATATGCCTTTTTTAAATCTCCTTTTAGTGTAAGAACTCCTTTTGTTGTCGGCATCTTGAGCAGTAGATATGGGTAGTGGGGTATTGCCATGTATCTTGTGAGTGCTGGTCTTCCAAGGATTGCATGATAACATGATTCGAAGTTAGCTACTTCGAACTTGATGAACTCGGTCCGATATTTGTCTGGTGTTCCAAAGGTGACTGGTAAGGTGATTTGTCCCAATGGTATGGAAGCTTTTCTGGGTATTATCCCGTAGAAGGGAATACTTGTTGGTGTGATTATGCCCTCATAGTCCAAATTCATCTTCCTCAGGGTGTCTGTGAATATTATGTTTAATCCTGCTCCTCCGTCAATGAGTACTTTGGACACTGCTACCCCTGCTATTGTTGATCCCAATACTAGGGGATAGTAGGTAGCATTTGCTGCACTTGTCCATTGGTCTTCTCTTGTAAATTGGATTGGGTATTCTGACCAATCTAGATATCTTGGGGTAGCTGGTTCTGCCGCCATAATGGTTCTATGTGCTAGCTTTTCTTCTCTTTTGTTTCTTGCATATGATGCTCCAGAAAAGATTACTGCTATTTGTCGTTGAGGTTCTTGATAATTCCCCTCTGCTTTCTTTGTATCCTTTCTAGATTCATTTGTTCTCTGTTCCGAGTTGTTTGCTCGTGTATCTTTTTTCTTTGTGAATCTTCGTTGAAAGGTGTCACATTCCACTAGCTTATGGCCTGCATGAGGGTGTATGTAGCAGGGTAGGTCTTCTATTCTTTCTACTGGTCTTTTTGCATAATTGTTGCTCTGGTAGTTGTTGCTTGAGTATGTGTTGTTTCTATTGTTGTTGTAATTATTGTTGTATCCTCCTTTGTCATTATCATTGAACCTTCTTTTGTTGTCTGTTGCTGCTACCATGTTGTCTTATCTTGGCCTTTTATCACTTGGTCTGAAATCTGATCTTTTGTTTTCATGAGAATCCCGAGTGAATCCGTGTCGAGTTCTTTCTTCTGATGATATCATCTTCTCGATAGCACTTTTGAAGTCTTCGTTGGATCTTGGGTTCTCGTTGAAGTAATCTTTGAACTACCAGTTTGCTATGATTCCGTCTGCAAACGTTTCTATTACTTCTCTGTCGGTGATGTCATGTATTTGAGCTCTGAGTTCTCCAAACCTTCGATAATATTCCCTTAATGTTTCTCCTCTTCTTTGTTTCACATTCTTCAATTCTGCCGCTGTCATGGGGTGTGTTATTATTCCTGCAAAGTTATTGCAGAAGGCTTCTTGCAAATCCTCCCAATATTTGATTGATCTTGGTTTTAGCTTGTCAAACCATTGCAAAGGAATGGCTTCGAGTGCCATGGGGTCTGAAAGGCTTTGATGTCATTGTTTCCTCCTGCGAGTTCAATGGATTGGGAATATACTCTTATCCATTGTTTGGGTTCCACTTTTCCATTGTACTTGGAGTGGTTTGCTGGTTTGAATTGTGTGGTAATTTCAACGTCTGCAGTCTTCCTGGAAAGCATGGGAATCTGTCGTATTGTTCTATTCTGTTGAAGTCTGGTGACCAATATCTTCGGTAATAATCCCTGTCTCCCCTGTATTCGGATTCACCATAGTCTTCCGGACAACGCTGGTCCCAATCTGGGCCGTTTTGTTTTACCAGTCCGAGATGCTGTTCTTGTCTTTCCGATGGTTGTGGTATCTCTGTTTTCCCCAGTCTGTGAAATATTGATTTCTTGGGTGGTTGTTCCTCATGTTTTTCTCCCTGTGCTTCTTGAGGTGTGTTGTCGTTGGGTTGTTTATTGGGGTCTTCGTCTTATTTTATTGGCTCGTCTGTGATTCTTTCCTCTTTAGTGAGGATGTTTAGTTCTTTCGTCAATTCTTCGATTCTTTCTCTCTTTGTATTCCTCATGGATTCTCTTTCTGCCTTCTTCTTGTTGTATTCTGTTAATTTCGCTTTGTATTTGTTCCAGATTTGTTTTCTCTGGGCAACTCGATTTCTTCTTCCTGCTCTAGCCTTGTTCATTTTCAGCCTTGCAGCTTTGTGATCGTTGGTTTCATTCTCATCACCTTCCTCATCGTCTGAGATATCTCCTTTTGATTCATCTGATGATTTTAAGTCAGGTATTTGTGGTGGCTCTAAATAAGGTTCCAGCTCTGCCATGTATATAGTATGTGCCCTTCGAGTTCTTTGCATTTGTTGGCTTCTCCTTCTTGTCTCATATGATGATCCTTGGCAAAGTCCGAGTTCCTTTCCTATTTGGAACGGTAGTTCTGTACCTTGGCCTTGAATTTTTGGGGATTGGTTTGGCCAATGCACGATACATCCTTCTGGAGTTGTTGACATGATCATTCCTTCTTGAGCGCCTTTCAGAGTTATGCTTCTTGTCATCCTCTTTCGAAGTAATTTCTCGTATGTGGATGCGGAATTATGCAGTCCGTATGGGACCGAGTACTTGATTGTCTCCGAGTTGTTCCTACTTATGGCTTGGTTGCGTATTCCGACTTGGTTGGTGCTTAGTCTTTCCGTGTTGGTCTCGGAGTCGGTATATGGTGAAGTCTCCTTCTCTGAGTCAGTTTCATATCCATCTTCATTTGCTGGTCTCGTTGGTTTCGAAATTGTGAGTTTTTGGGTCTTTTGATTCAGTTCTTGAAGATCTTGATCAACTCCTTCTCGGAGTCGGCTTTGAATTTTTCTGTCGTATTTGATCTTGCAGATCCATGATCCGAAGAAAAATGTTGATTCTGTCGATTTCGTCATCTTGAGGTCGTGGTCCACCAAGCTTTCGAGAAAAAATTCGCTGAAAGCCCCTACCTGGCGCGCCAGCTGTCGATGTTTTACCACCTATAGCCTGCCACGGGGTTACCCGTGATAGTAGTTCGTGCCTCGACGAATAGTGAAACCTTGGTGTTTGGACACACGATTTATACTGGTTCAGGCCCTCGACACAGTCGAGTAATAACCCTACATACAGTTGAGTCACTTGTTATTGCTCTGATCGTAATACAAGATGTTGTGTGTCGCTCTACGTATCGGGTGTTACTTAGTATCTTTAGCTGTTTTTCAGGTGGTACCCTCACTAGACCTTTATAATCCAGGGTCTGGCTGAGGATTGCTCTACTCCTACTCGGTTACAAACTTAGAGTCCTAAGCCGCGCTTCGTTCTTGTCATCTTTACTGAGTAGAATTCGGTTTCGCTCGTCTTCCTTCCTTCATGGGCCAAGAGGAAACATGCCCAAAGCTTAGGTAAGCCGGTCCATGGGTACCCTGTAGGATATCCTATCGACATAGACTATCAAGCCTAAGTATCTTGTTGCTATGAAGGGCTAAGGTATGCCAAGGTAGAAGATGGAGAGAGAAGGTTCTATGGCCTTAACGTAAGGGATGACAAGCATTTGCCATGCTCTCTTCTATCAAAGCTCTGAGGTAGGTTGTGTTGAGGGATCTAGAGGATGACTAAGGAGAGGGAGAGGTAAGGAGATCCTCTCTCTAAATGGCTTTGGATAAGCGCTTGAGCTTTGCATTAGTGATAATGCGAAGATCATAAAGCTATCTTCAAGACCTAGATGCGCCATTCTCTCCTCAGAAGCCCTTTTTCTAAGTTGGTAATGCTCTCCTTAGCAACAACACGTAGAAACTTTTCCATATCGCTCTTTTGATCTTCTTCGTGGTGGAACCATGGTGAGGTCAAGGAAGGTGAGAAGGGAAGTGTAAGGACCTGATTAGCCTAGAGGGGGGGATGAATAGGCCTATTTAAAACAACTTGAACACTTTTTGTCAGATCAGGCCCGGCACTGCCGGCCTTGGGTCCGGCACTGCCGGGGTGCCCAACACTGCTGCTCTCAGGGGCGACAGTGCTGGTCACTTGGACAAGACCTTGCACAATTCAAAATGTAAACTGAGAATGGAAATTGTGCTTGAATCAAAACCTTCCTAAAGGTGTAGGGAACCTCTAGCACCACTTGAAAGTGGTAGCAACACACTCATCGAGTAGATCGGGCCCAAACCCTAGAAATCGCCTTGCAAACAATACAAATCAAAGTAGAGAGACAAACACAAGGAGACACAAGATTTGACCCATGGTTCAGCTCGCCACCAAGGCTTGCCTACGTCCACGTTGTTGAGGTGCGCCACACATGGCTCAAGCTCACCACAAAGGCTTGCTCTTTCCTCGGTCTCAAGTCAAGAGAATGAACTCTTGAGATGAGGGGAAATGTATTAGCAATATGAGGTGTTACAAACCTCCCTAGGCTGCCACACAAAGGAGGCAAGCTCAAGGGCGACGCCTAGCCGGCTAGGAGCAAAGCTCCAAGAGTAACAAACTCAAACCGCCGGCTACCACGCAAACCAAATGCTTTTAGGAGTTGAAGATTCGAGGGAGAAGCTTCTTCTCAAGCTTGGAGGCTCAATCTCTCAAAGGTTGATTGCAAATCAATGGGGGGAAAGAGTTGGAGCACCAAGCGAGAAGGAAGAGCAAGAAGAGAGCTTCTCTTTCTGTTTTTTGAAGTCAGAATGAGTGAATGGCTGAACTAGCTATTGGGGAGAAGTGAGGGGGTAAGAAATACCCCTTCACTGTCCAACAGGCAGAACAAGTCGCGGCAGTGCCGGCCATAGGCGCGGCAGTGCCAGACTGCCCAGAACTGCCGGCCTGAAGCCCGACACTGTCGGTTTGGCAGAAACAACAAAGAGTGGATCTCTGAATAGCTAGCTGATTTGCTTACTATGTATGTGGAGGTGTGATAAGATTGAATAGATAATGTATTTGGTTCACATGTTGGCATGCGTGTTGAATCCCTCTTAATAGTATGGCATACCTAACTCAAATTCGAAATATAAAACAAATTAAAGTCCCTTGAGCTTGTTGCCATGCACTTTTGTAATTGGAGAGGTCCGCCAACCTGTTCATCAACCTTCTTAAGATTAACCTGCTTGTCATACTTGAAGAGTCTCATTAGTTTCCTAAATATGTTGTCATGTCACCAAAACCCACTTAAGGCTTGATTGCACTTTCAATCTCCCCCTTTTTGGTGATTGATGACAACACACTTAGAACTTACAAAAGTGAATAATAATCTGAGACAATGCAAGTCATGGGTGTAGAAGCTCCCCTAAATGTGTGAATTGGAATTTGAATTTCCAATTTGGCATGAAAGGCCAAAATTCACACATTGGAGTGAAATAGGGCTCCCCTACATCCATGGCTGTTGTGGGGTGCTGAAACAAGGTGTCACAAATATATACGTGATCATACAAACCTGTCTCTCAAAGAACAGAGGGCTTGCTGTTAGAGCAGTCCAGCACTGCCGGCCCTGAGCCCGACACTGCCGGCCTTACTGCAGACAACAAGTCTGTGGAAGCACCAGTACGGCCACACAACACAATATAAATGAAAACTAAATACACATAGAGACAAGCATGATAGATAAGAGAGAGTATATGTCCACAAATAACACAAATCAAGTACTTAAGTGGCAATATAACAATAAAATAGTTTTTCATGTTGCTCTCTCATATCACAAACTAAAACTAAGATAACTAGCAGCTGCTCCTCCATGACCAAGATTGTTGTACCGCCTTCTCCCCCTTTGGCAACAAGTCACCAAAAATAAGAGAAGAACATAGCAAAAAGAGTAGAAACTAGTCGCTATCCTCATCCATATGGTCATCTTCATCATCATCTTCATCTTCATCATCATCATCAGGAGTGCCTGTGAAGTGAACACCGGGACCACTAGTACGACCCTTGCATCTCGGTGGCTGCTCCTCCTGGATCTCCTCCTCATCATCATTAGAATCCTCCTCATCATTTGAGCCATACATGGACTCCTCATTGAGCTCTGGTGGAGGAGTAGGTGGAGAAAGCTGCCTGAGGCCCTACTCCTGTCTGAGCTGTTTGATCTCCAGTCTAGTCTGATAGGCATGATCATTTGCATAACAAATGCCAGAGAAGATCTTCTTTAGAAGCCTGCCAAGCTTCCCTTTCCTCTTGCCTCTGCTAGCTGCTGCTGCTCCTCTGGAGGACTCAGGAAAATCTGAGGCTGCTGCTATCCTGGGGGGAGTCATCACCTCCTGAACTGTAGAGTGAACTGCCTTCTCTCCTCTGTAAGGCTCATGGGCGGTGTCCTAGTTGTATATCCGACCAGTCACTCTCTCAATTACAAACATCAGGTAAGGGGCATAAGGAAGCCCCTTTCTGGCATCATCAGATGCAATAAATATCTCATCCCAAATAAAGCGTGCCACTGAGAAGGGTGGTGCTCCACCTCTCATCCTCCTTAGCACATTCTTATAAGAAGCATAGAGGTTGGAAGCAGATCCCACCTTGGGATAGAGTGTGTTCTTGAAGAGGTTGTTCAAGATATAATACTTACTCCTTAACCCCTTCACAAGACCATCTGCCTTCTCAGGCTCAATGTAGAGATGTGAAATTTCTTCATTTGACAGACCTCTCTCATCATGGACATTTGAGAATGCTCTGTCATCTTCTCCAAATCCAAGAAGACGGGTAAATGTCACATAATCAAGCTTGTAATGCATGCCCTCTGTCATCCAATGCATCACCAAGTTCTCCCTGTCAAGATAGTAGGTTGCATAGAACTGATGGATTATCTCAGTGTTCCAATCATTTTGGAAACCCATCTAGTCATACATACCAAACTCCTTGCACTGATCAATGACTGAAGGACCGAGAATGGCGACCAGAGGGGGGGGGTGAATGGGAGCCAAAAAATATTCAACTCAAAGACTTGGCCCTTGTCCCAAACTCACACCCAAAACTTGATCTCGGAAGAAACCGACTCGCACATGACCTAACAAGTAGGTGGACACCTTAGGAAGAACCCTAAAGGTGCAGCGGAGTGGTCGGAGAAGATGGAGAACGATCAAAGCCACGAACTCAAAACCGATACACCGAGAGCGGTACTCTCAACACCTAGAGAGAAGAGGCAAGAGCACACCCAAAAATACTTATTAGAACTGGTCTCAAAAGTATCTAATCAGGCTTCTTACGTGAATATGAATCCAACGCAACAAACGGAACTTGATTCGGAGTCCGGACGAGAGAGAAACGACCAAAACAGCGACGAAGAAAATCCTGAAAAACCTTTCTCGAAGGGCGACGGACGATGGCGACGGACGCTGCTGAGGGCGACGGACTGAGTCCGACGGGCGACGGACGCTGCTCTCTCAGGAGTGTCCGATGCTCAAAAAACAGCCCGAAAACAGCCCCAGCGACGGACGATCGTGACGGACGCTATCGTCAGCACTACGTAGCGTCCGGCGCCTCCGACGGACCGTCCGACGCCAAACTCTGGAGCGTCCTACGCCCCTGAAATCTGCACAGCGATCCCGAAAATCGTTTTCTCTCCTCCAAATCTTCCCAAAACTCAACCAAATGAACTCCAACTACAACCAAACTTTGTAGGCATGATCCTTGTACAGTTGGGGAGCTAATCTGAAGAAATCATCGCTCAATTTGGTGAGAATTAAAGAGAAACGACGATTTGGGGGAAAGGGGCAAGAATGAAGAACACCGCAAAGAAATCACCCGATCTACGCACTCGTGAGGTTTGAGGGGAATTCCTTGGGTGCAAAGATGCTCCTCACGAATACGAACAACTTGGTTCAAATGGATTTGCAAGAGCTACTCCCTACAAAGAGAAATCATCTCGGGAAAAAGAGGGAGCAAAAGCAAAACGCGAAGAACACAAGCAAAACCGGGGACACGATCAAGAAGTCGAAGCCACCATGGCTTACGGAGGTTACGGCCTCCGATTCCTCGCAACAAACTCAATTTCTTACAGAGGTTGGTGAAATCAACCTAGGGATCTCATGAACTAGAGAGAGGGTAGAGAGAGAGAGAGTTGGGGCAAATGATTAGGGTTCAAGAGATGGGATGAGGATACCCCTTCATCCTCTATTTATTAGAGGCTTTGGCTATTTCCCAAAGACCCCCTAGATACAATGAGTGAACTACCTAGCCTAAGCATTGCAGTCCAAGCTCTGGTAAATATCTCCCTCGATTTGAATGGACGGCCCCGCTTCCTGCCAGGAGTTGCCGTCGCCTCGACGCAACCTCCTGGATTCCGCCATATGCTATCCCCGCTTCCTCGGAAGCTCTGCCTAGGTTTTGAGGCCCAAACCCAGGAAACCCGCCATCGGTAGCTTTGGGCTCAACTATCGAATCCCGAGTTTTGCGGCCCAAACTCGGAAACCGATGTGGATGGTTTTGAGGCCCAAACCACCAAACCACTCGACGCGGGCCACCTTGTCTTCGCCCGGTCGGACTCCGAGTCCCCTGAGCCTCCGCTCGACTCGCGTGTCCACCGTCTTGACTTGGTCGACTCGGTTTACCTCCATGTCTTCTCGCACTCGCCGGTGCCAAGTACTAGCCACCACAGCTAGTCTGCCGACGCCCATGGTCCCTGAGTCCGAGCCTCGCTTCCGCCCTTCACACCGCTCTCAGTCCATCGGCACGACAAGCCTCTACTAGACCTTCTCCACGCTATTGACCACTGTCACTAGGCATAGTACCTGCACACCACAAGCCGATAGATAGGCACACATTTGCTTTCGCAATGATTAGTAGTAAGCCACTCAAACTGAAACGCTCAAGTGTTGGGCAATCACTCATCACAAAACTGAACATACATGGGTACTTATCCACCATGTGTTCGCAATCTCCCCCTTGATGAGTGCATTGTCAACACAAGTGCATTTCAGATTTGAGCCACAAGGTAAAGCTCTCCAAATGACTAAAAGCTAAGAAAGCCAAAATGGTGTCACTTGAGAGAAGAAAAACACATCCAAAACTTGGTTCCGAAAGACATGGGCAACGGCTCGACGCAACCAAGAAAAACAAAGCTATCCCTCAAGAAGAGGCAGAAACGGGCTCAACACCGCTAGCAAGCCAAAGATACCAAACACCTTAAGGCAAGAAATTCTTCAATACCAATTAACGCACATGAAACTCAAGATGCCAATCGAAACTTGTCGAAGTCAACAACACAAGCTAGACCCTCTAGAAGAGGCAAAGGCTCAACACATCTAGCAAGACTCCCCCTGGGCAAAAGCATACTCAAGATACCAAGAAAGGGTGAAAAGAGTAAAAAATGCAAGATTTTCACAAAATGCACATTTTCTCCCCCTTGATCACATATCTCTCCCCCATGCTTTCTTTCCACAATGCACAACTCTCCCCCTTAAGTGTAGATGGAGAGAAATGCACATCTCTCCCCCTTGTTGACACATGAAACTCATCAACGCTCAAAACTCAAGAACCGGCCACAAATGCCATGATATGCAAAATGAGTGCAACAAGCTTCATACATAGAGCTAAGACAATAAAAGGATGCTCTAAGTGATATGATCTTGTGAGAATAGGAAAATCTCTACGTGCCCAACTAAGACTCAGGTTGAGCTAAAGATCACTTTAGAAGCTATTTTAGAGAGCATTACATGTGTGAGCAAGGAACGGGTATCACTTCCTAGAGACAACTAGACATGGCAAACAAGATAGGACCTATCTCAAAGCAATCTCATGTATAGCAAGTAAAACTATCCCTAGCAAAGTTCATACAACAAGCCAATGACCCAACTGAATGAACTTTTCAAATTTCAGAGTTTTGCAGCCAAATTTCAGTTTTAGGCACATTTAAGTTGTATGCGAGTGGTTGTAAGCAAAGTGATGCCACTGCTTACCAACTGGGCGAAGTAAAAGGACTTAACCACACCGGTTTTGGTCATACACGACACCGCCAAGTATCAACCCATATGGAATCAGTCTCGAACACACGTGAAGTGTTCACAATGCAAACCCAACTCGATCTTTCCAATTCACAAAACAGAGAGCAATTTCATTTTAGATCAATTTTAAGCATGGTGCTCAATGGAAGTGAATGAAATAGTGAAGAGCCATAGTTACAAGCTATATATAAGGTAGCCAAGAATGATCTTCAAAAGCCTACACATGCTAGTGCCATTTCAGAGGTGACATGGGGAATTAAATTCAGTTTTAAAGCTTTTCTAACTTAGCTCTATTGCATACCAAGAGATCAAAGAGAGTCTAAGTTAGGCAACACCATAGACACATAAAGCTTAAAATGAACTATGTTACAAATGTAAATGAGATGCAAAATGCAATGACACCAATTTAACAACTAAAAAGACACCAATAGAAAGAAAGAGAAAGAAAAGGCAAATAAGTACCAAAAGAAAATTGATACCAAAAACTTTCCTTCCCCCCAAAAAAGGGAAACAAAAACCCCCAAAATTTTCCCCCCAAAACGAGAAAAAAACCCCCCCTTATCGAGAGGGTTTTTTAGAAAATCCCCAAACCCGGTTTTTGGGGTTTGGGGGGGGGAGGTTTTTTTGCCCTTCTCAAAGTGGGGGTCCCCAAGAAATGAAAGCGGAAAAACAATGTTTGGGCCCCTTTTTGTGAAGCACGGGGTTTTTTTTGGTACCCTAAGGCACTCCCCCCTACCCAAAGCAGAGGAAAAATTTGTAAAGGGGGAAGGGGCCCAAAAAAATTTTAAATCCCCTCATCCAAAACAAAAAACAACAACCCTAGCCCCGGGAAAAAAACTCGGGTTTGCAAAAACACTGTTTTTCCCCCCTAGAAGTTTGCCAGGGAAAACCCAAAACCCCCAAAAAAAACCCGAAAAACTGGCAAAATTTCCCCCCAAATTTGGGCTTTTCCCCCCAAGACGGCCCCAACCCCAAAGTCCCCGGGTCCCCGAATAACCACAAAGCACAAGAAGGAGGAGGCGGGAAAAACCAAAAAACCCAAAATTTTTTAAAAAGGGAAACCCCCAAAAAACCCCAAGATCTTTCACCCTTCTTTTTTTATGTCCCCGGGGGGGGGCCCAAAGCCAGCACAAGGGGGGAATTTCAAATGAATGTTTCCCCCCCGGGGCGCCGCCCCCTACAAAAGCGACCCGGATCAAGCTGCGGTTAAAAACCCCTTTGGGGGAAACCCCTTTTTTCCCTTTCCCCACGCATCCAAGGAAGGAAATAGTTGACATAGGGGTTTTTGAGGGGGTTTTTTCCCCCCCCATGTCAAACTTCTTCCAAAAATCCCGGGGTTTTTTTTTTCCTTTTGGGCCAAAAAGCCCCCCTTTTTTCCGGGGTTTTTTTTATTTGCCCCAAACCCCCCAAAGAAAACAAAATTTTTCCCCCTTTTTTTCTCAAACTCAAATTCCCTTTTTTTATAAGAAAAAGGGCCGTTTTGGGCCGAACCCCGGGGGAAAGGGACCGATGGTTTTCTCCCCCGGGTGCTTTCCTGGGTGTGGCGGGGGGTCGGGGCCCCCAAAAAAAAAAACCTCCCCCCGACAGAAACTTTGGAAGCTTTTCCCCTTTTTTTCCCCCCCCGGGGGGCGCTGAGGAAGCTGCTCGAAAAAACCCTTTTCCCCCTTTTTTTGGGAAAAAGTCGGGGGGGGGGGACCCCTGACCAAGTGGGGGGGTTTTTGGAGGGTTTACCGGGGCCCCCGTTTGGGGGGCTCGGGATTTCCCCCCCAAATTTTGGCCCCCCCTTTTCCCTCCTCCTCCCAAAAAAAAAGCTAGGGTTCAAAATCAAAAAAAACCCCCTTTTTAAAAAACCCCAAAAAAGTGGAAACCCCGGGGAAATTGGGGGTTATCGTTGTTTAAAAATCACAAGTCTCCATCAATCGGGGTTAAAAATTTTTGGGTTTTAATGGGATGAAAAAGGGGGGAAGTGATTTTAAAAAAAACCCAAAAAAGATTAAAACCTTAAAAACCATTAAATTTTTAAATTTTTTCCCCCCAATTTTAAAAAACCAAAACCCTTTTTTTTGGTTGGGGAAAATTTTTCCCCCCAAAAACCCCCCTTTGGGACAAACCCCCTTTGGGGGGCCCCAAATCGCAGCTTATAAGAAAAGGGGTTTTTTTTGAAGGCCCCGGGGGAAAAAAAAGCGGTTTTAAACATAGCCAAACAAAACTGATTTTTTTTTTGGCCCCCAATTCCCCCTTTTTAGGGGTTTTTTCCCCCTTTTTCAAAAAGTCCTTGGGGGCCCTCAAAAAAGGGGCCCCATTTTTTGCGCTAAAAAACACCGTTCTTTCTTTTGGGGGGGGTTTTAAAAAGGAAAATTTTTGGGGGTCCAAAAACCCCCAAGGCAACCCTTTCCTTTACTCTTGGGCCCCGAAAAGTGATTTACCCCCCCTTGTTGGGGCACCGGTTTGGGCGAGGCGGAGGGAACCCCTGGCACTTCCGGGCATATGGCCCCTGAGCATCCGGAATCCACAACCAAGTCCCTTTCAAATCCCCCTTCCTTAAAATCCAAATAAAAAGACATAGGGGGAGCCAAAAGGGGCCAACCCAGGGGTTTTTAAAAATGGGGAAGGGGTACCAGGGTTTGCCCCACTTGCCCCAAAGGGAAAGGTTTTGGAGGGAAAAAACCCAAAAATTCCTATCCCCTGGGGGGGGATAGCATCCCACGATGGGGGGAAAAAATGGTTTCCCCTAAAGAAAGGGGTTTTGGGGAAAAAACCACCGCCCCCAGGCCCGTTTGGGCGTATGGACGACCGGGACCCCCACCCGGGAAAGACACCCACGTGGTTCGCCTCCTGAAAGGCCCAGCACCCTTAAAGGGATTGTACCCCTAGTCCTAAGGTTTCCCTTTTAATTCCCTTTTTCACCCCCAAATGTGGGGGTTAAAAAGTCCCGGTTGTTTAACTCAACCCCTTTCCCATCATCTCTCTTTTTCCTATAGCACAAATGGTAACCCCCACCACACTCTTGGTTTGGCACCTCTTTTTGGGGTTTAGTTTGGGTTTGTTTTCTTAGAAGGGGCATTAGAGAAATCTGGAAAAGTGTGTCAAATGGGGTTCGAAGGTGGTTTGTTTTTGGGGAATCCACACTTGTTTGTGGAAATTGGGTTTTTGGGGGGCTCTTCAAACACACCCTCTCCCCGGAAACTTTTGGGGGGGTCGTTAGGGTTAGGTGGAGTGATCTTTTAAAACTTGGATGTTGTGGGGGCTTCTCCTCCCCGCTTTAAAACCCCTGCAAATCACCGATTTTTCCGAAAAAGCTATCGTTTCCCCCCCCACCCCCATAGCAAAGCCTACTCCCTTTTCTGCCTGCCCCCTTTTTCATTGGCTAAGCATCACCCCAAAAATTCGGCCCTCGGGAAGGAAAACCCCCCCCCAAGATTGGGCCGGGAAGGTAAGTGTTTCTTTCTTTGGGACCATCTTGTGTGTTGCACGACACGATCTCAAACTCCAAAACCTCAAAAAACGAAACCCGGGCTCTCTATGTATCAAGCTGGACCTTCCCCTAAAAACAGCGGAAAACCTAGCATCCTTTTTGGGGCCCCTCAGAACGCCAAACCTAAGGGAAAACTTTTCAAAGCACCAAATAACTAGGCTAGCCCTTTAGCTCACTGACCTCCTCCAAATTTGAGTGCTAAACTTGTCCTGGAAGTGACAAGATCGACATGGAAAAGGCGCAAACCCCACACTTCCACCGCTGGTAACCACCACTTGTGCCTTTGCAAATTTTTAGCTCATAAAACGTGCTTAAATTTTTCCCTTTGGGCCTTTAAATTTGTTCCTCTCCCCAAGCGGGGACCTTGAGGGAAAGGGTCCCGACCCAAGCAAAAAGGTTTTCGTTTAGAGACCAAGCCAAGAAGAGGGGTTTTTTTTTGGTGGGATGTACCTTTAGGTGTGTCCCGGGGTCCCTATCGTTTGTAAAGGGGCCCTCCTTTTCCACTTCCCGACCTTGCCTTTTCAAACGCCATGGTGCAAAAGCCACCGTTTCTTTGCCTTTTGGGTAGAAGCAAGTCCCCTTTAGTCCTTTTCCCAAACCTTTCCCCTTTACTCATTTTTCGCTCGAGGGAAAAGCCCCCGTTGGAGGAGGGGACGTGCGCTGAGGGGGGCAAGGAAACTCGGGGCTTGGCCTTCACCTTTTTCGACCCCCTTCTTGGGGGGAAACCCTTCTTTTTAGCTCCCTTGGGCCTTGTGCTTGTCCCGCCCCGGGGGGCTCTCCCCTTTTCCTTGCCCCCTTTGGTGAAGTCACATGCCTTTCTTGGGGCGGGTTTTCGATGAAGGGATCCCTTTATCACCGCAACGTTAGCACCCCTTTCCCCCAGCCACCCCGTTCCCTCGGGTTTAAAAGGTTGTTGTGAAAACCCTGAGACTTAGTGAAGACCAAGGCCCAAACCCCATCATTTATCTCCAAGCGGCCCCCCTTTTTCCTCTATCCCCAAAATCAAAAAACAAAGGGGAACGGAAAATTGGAGGTTAAGGGAAAAAAAGACACCAAACCCCCGGGGCCTGAAACCAAAACCCCTGGAAGGGGGCCCACGGGTTTTTCCCCAAACCTTTGGGCCCAGGGCTTTTGGTTTAGAAACCCTTTCCAAAGGGCTTGACTTGCCCCCGGGAAAAATCTTTTCCAAAGGTCAGGGGGCCCTGCCCTGAGATTCCCCAATGGGAGGCCACCTTTATCTCCCCCACCCCTTCCACGTCAAAGGGATTTCAAAAGCTTTGGGTAGCCATCTCATTATCAATTTAGGGCAAGTTGGTCGGATTTGCACACCTACTGTTGACGGGTAGATTGGAAGCGACGAACATTACCCTTCAATAATTCGACCACCCAAATTTACGAAGTTCTCGTAAACCCCCACGGTTAAAGTCCAAAGGGCTGGACTTTATTTTGAGGATTTACCCTTCATTTATCGCCCCCACAAATGTTTGCCAGTCTCTTGCGCCAAGTTTAGATTCGGACCCCGGCTCAAACCCCAGGGAAAAGGGCAAAATCGAGAAGAGGATATCCGGCTCGACTTTTTCCTTTTGGGTTGGGGTTGGTTTTGGGGGTTGGTCAAACACGAGCTACAATAACACGATTGCCCTCATTTCAAAATCCATCCCCATAAGTTTTGAATTTAACTCCTTGTAGTTTGGGGGCCCTTGGCCCCCCCAGTAGAGAAAGTTCGTTTCCCTCGAAAAAAGGACCCTTTTGTCAACCACCCCGCTTTCCAGTCGCCTTCGGGATCAAGAACCCCTTTTAAAGGTTGGGGAAAGTTCCTTAACCGTTTCTGATACCCAAATTTAAGGACCGGAACGGGGCCCCCAGGGGGGGGTTAAAGGGGGGCCAAAAAAAATTCAACCAAAGACCTTTTCCCCCGTTCCCCCAAACCCCACACCCCCAAAAAGTTTACCCTCGGAAAAAAACCCCAAATTTCACACGACCCAAAAACCAATGGTGGGGGACCTTTTGAAAAGACCCCCCAAAAAGTTCAGCGGACGGTCCGGGGGAAGAATGGAAAAACGATTTAAAGCCACGGGAAATCGAAACCTTACACCAACGGTACTCCTCCAAACCCCCAAGAGAAAGGCAAAAGCACACCCCAAAAATACTTTTGTAATTTTTCTCAAAATACCCCAATAGGGTTTCCCTTTGTTAAATACAATCCAAACCAACAAAGGAATTTGATTCCGAAGTTTTTGGGACGGAAGAAACGGCCAAAACAAACGACGAAAAAAAATCCCGAAAAAATCTTTCCCCGAAGGGCGGAAAGGACTCCCGGGACGGGGCGTTTCTGGGGGGCGGGCGGAAATGAGTTAGACCGGCGAATTGGACGCTTTCCAATTAGGAGCGTCCGACGCCCAAAAAACAGCCCGAAAACAGCCCCCAGGGAAAAGGGGCCCATTTTTGATGGCCCCTGGGCATCAGCACTTTCCCTTTCGTCCAGGCCCGCCTCCGACGGGGCCGGTTTACCCAAAATTTTGGAAACGTCCTTTTCCCCCCTGAAATTTTGCAAAAGCGGGTCCCGAAAAACGTTTTCTTTTCCTCCAAATCTTCCCCAAAAATCAAACCCCAAAAAGAACCTTCCCCAAAAGCAACCAAACTTTGTAGGAAAGTCTTTTTTTGTTTGGGGGGGCTAAAACCGAAAAAAATCAATCGCTCAACTTTGGAAAATTAAAAATAAGGAAAATTAATTTGGGGGAAAAAGGGGGAAGAAAAAAAGAACACCCCAAAGAAATCACCCGATCTCCCCAAAATCTTTAGGTTTTTTAGGGGGTTTTCCCCTTTGGGGGCCCCAAAATGCCCTTTACCCCAATACGAACAACTTGGGCCCAAAAGTAATTTTTCAAAAGCTACCCCTACAAAGAGAAATCAATCTCCGGGAAAAAAAAAAGGGGGAAAAAAGCAAAAAGCGAAGAAAACAAGCAAAAGAACGGGGAAACACGATCCAAAAAGTTTTAAAAACCCCCCCTTTTCTTTTCGGAGGTTAGACCCCCGAAATTTCCCGCAAAAAAACCAAGTTTTTTTAAAATGGGTTTGGGGGAAATTTAAAACCCAGGGATCTCATGAACGAAAGAGGGTAGAAAAGAGAGAGAGAGTTTGGGGGGAAATGATTGGGTTCAAAAGATGGAAGAGGAACCCCTTCCTCCCCTTTTTTATCAGAGGGGTTTGGCTATTTTTTCCCAAAAACCCCCTAGAAAAACAATGAGGTGAACAAAATAGCTTTGCATTGCAGTCCAAGCCCGAAAAAATATTTTCTTCGATTTTGAATGGGAAAGACCCCTTCTTGCAGGAGGGGGGCCCTCGCCTCGACGCAACCCTAGGAACCCGCCACAATTAAAACCCCCTTCCACGGGAAACCCTGCCTAAAATTTTTGAGGGCCCAAACCCAGGAACCCCCCCCACCGGTAGCTTTGGGGCCCAAATACCCCAACCCCGAGTTTTGTTTTGGGGCCCCAAAAAACGGGAAACCGACGCGGGGTTTGGGTTTTTAGGCCCAAACCCCCAAACCACTCGGGCGCGAGCCCCCCTAGTCTTCGCCCGGGTCGGGAAATTTACCCTTTTTCCTAGTTCCCTTGGGGGTTTTCCTCCGCTTTTAAATTTTGCGCGCCCAAAAGTTTTTAATTGGGCGACTTGGGGCTACCCCCCTTTTCTTCTCCGCACTCGCCGGTGCCAAAATACTAAGCCCCCCACATCTAGTCCTTTTCGGCCAAACCCATGGGCCCCTCATTCCAGCCCCGCTTCCGCCCTTCCCGTTTTTCCCCGTCCCAAACGGGACGACAAGCCCTTTGTTTTACCTTCACCAAAACCATTTTACCCCTTTTCACTGGCATAGAAACCCGCACAAACCCAAAGCCGAAAAAACCATGCAAAACATTTGCTTTCCCCAAAGATTTGTAGTAAAGCCAAATCCAAAAATGAAACGCTAAGGGGTTTGGAAAATTTATCAACACAAAACGAACTACATTGTTACTTATCCCCAAAGGGGTTCGCCCCAAAGAAAACTTCAAACCAGGGGGTTTTTTTTTGGGTTTTCCCCCAAATTTTCTCCCCAATCAACATTTCTTCTTTTTTGAAAAAAACTTGGCTTGTTGGCATGGGAAGGAGAACCGTGGAAAAAAAAATTTAGATTTTAAATAAATTCCAAAAAACCTTTTTAATCCCACTCCCATGTCCCTTTTGGGACCCTAATAGGGTAGATTTTACCCTTTTCCCCTTGGATGGACCTGTTTTCGATTCTGATAGCTAAAATCTTTTCTCTTAGCACAATTCCCTTAGGCTCTTTGACAAACACATCCTTTCCGGATTTTAGGAATTTAAAATATGGGGAAAATCAAACCAAAACCCCCCGACTGGAGGTGTCCTTGGGCAAGGGAACCCCCCCAGATTTTTTTCTTTGCCATCTGTTTTGCTCACCCCTCCTGCCTTTTTTTTCCCTTTGGGCCTTTTTGGGGTAAAGGGCCATCTCCCAAAACCCCCTTCCCACCCCCCATTTTTTGTTTGACACGGGGGCCTTTTTTCCTTGGCCCCTTTTCCCTTGCATCGCTTTGCCTTTTTCCCACAAACCATTTAACATTTTTTAAAAAAAATTTAGGGGTTTTAAATTTCTGCAATTTTGAAAAAGTAATTGGAAAATTTAGTTGGGGAGATTGGGAAACCAAAAAAAATAGAGTCCCAATTTGACCCATTATTGGGGGATATTGCCAAAACAAAGCTTTTCACCCGGGGCCCGACACTGCCCCCTGGTTGCCGACAACCCCCATTGCTAGCTCCCATTTAATCCTCCATTTGGTTTTAGGTTTTGATTGAATCTAAAACCCACTAGATGTACATCACCATACATAAAGGGAATATAAAAAACCTAAATCCCACTCAAAAACCCTACATTGCATAGATCAAGCCCCTGTTAGGGGTTTCAAGTTATTAAAATTTTAAAAGGAGGGGATGAAATGAAAAGGTTTGGCTTGGGAAAAAGCTTGAAAACATGGGGAAATCCTCCCCATCTCCTCCCAATTGGGAGCACCCTTTTTCCCAAAGGGGGGCACCACTTGGGAAAAAAGGTGGGACCTTTCCCGGGTCCCTGGGTCTCCTTGGGGTTTAGAAGGAAGGAAAAAATTTTTTTTCTTTTGGGGTAAACCCCGGGTTGGGATGGATTTTTTTCGGGCTTAAAAGGGTTTTGAATAAAAAGAAACCCAAAAATATGGGCTTAAAAGGGCCCACTGCTTTTGGGCCTTTTTTAAATATCACACCCCCGCCGGCCCCCCAGGACTGCCGTGTAGGGCCGACACTTTCCGGACTGCAAAAAGGGATGGAAGGGGGAAGCTATGCCAATCTTTTTAAAATTTTTTAATTAAGCAAATTAACATATACTCCCGCCAATGGTTTGTCATTTTAAAACCAAAAAACCCAAAAATAAAATACAATGACCAACCCCATTCAAAAATTTCTTTCAAAATTGGTTTTGAAAGCACTTAAAATTTAAATTTTCAAATTTTGCCCAATTTGCTAGGGGCAAACAAATGTGGCTATAGTTTTAACCACGTTACGAGAAACAAGATATTAACTCATACACAAAGCACAAAACCCTTTCCCCAATTTTGAGAGGCCCTTTTTTTTAAGATATCGGCTAGTTTCTTTTTCGGTTTCTCACCCTGGCGAAATTTCGATATTTTTCCCTTTTTAATTTTGGTTCCCCAAGAAAGTGATGAAGGAAATTTTTGTGTTTTTTTTTTAGAGGTTACTAACTTAAATTTTTTGCATTTTGGAAAGGGAACTTTGGGTTTTCCACCAAAGAAAAAGGATTTAGTGAATTGACATCCGAAAAACTTTTAAAGGGTTTTCCTCATTTAAAGGGATTTTACACAAATGCGCCCGGGTTTCAACATTAAATCGGGCCTTGGGGGGTGGAAAGGGGGTACACAAATTTTGTTTTTTTGAATCCCAAGACACTAGGGATCTTCCCCAAAGGGAAATTTACTGCCCCGAAGTCTTTTTCGATTTAAACCTTTTTCAAAACCCGGGGTAATCAAATTTCCCAATACCCAAGTAGATCGGGAATTTAAAACCCTTAGGATACCATAAGCCAAGGTTAGGATTTAAAACTAGATAAAAATTTAAAAAATTTTTCTTAAAAGGCCACCAAAGGGGACTCTTTCGGTTAACTTGAAAATCCCACACACATCAACCTAACATTATGTTCGGCCTAGAAAGCACATAAGTAAAGGAGGGGCCCTTTAAAGGAAGCGGGTATAAATTTTGTCCCCCTGGATTTCCCTCCCCCTTTTTTCAAGATCAAGAAGTCCCCTTTTGGGTTTGGCAAATTTTGGAAATCTTGGGTTGCTTTCAATTTTCCCCAAAACCCTTTTCAAACTTTCCCCAACATTTCAAAGGGGTGTACTTGGTTTTGGGTTTAAAAAAGTCCCCCTTCCTTTAGTTTCTTGGGTTTGAAAATGAGGAAAAAACTTTTGGCCCCACCCAAACAAAGACATCCCCAAATCTCTTTGTAAAAGATTCTCTAAACTCACACAAAAAATTGAAATTTTATTTAAAGTAATACCCCCGGGTTTTTTCCCAAAAAATACCAATGCTAAATTTTTTGGGGTTTTTTCCCAGGGTGTCCACAAAACCATAATTTCAAATTTTGGGGATTTTCCCAAATCAAAGCTTTATTATATATAAAAAAATAGTTTTCAAAAAACTTACATTTTAAAAACCCAAATCATGGGGAAACTAGTCTATATCTTCCTAAACTTTCCCCGGGCTTTCCCCCCTCCAAGGGACAGTTGACTGGGGGGACACTCGCCTATTTATTCCTTTGGTAACACCTTTTCTTGCCCACCCCTCTTGGGGGACCCAACCCGTATTTTCATATAAAGGTGAAAACAACAAGCCCTCAGCTCAACCTGCTCAGCAAGGGATAAAAATGGGGTTTTATGAGGCTCCAAAAAAAGGGGTAACCCCGGGGTTTTAAATTTCGTTTTTTTTTTAATTTGATCATTTTTTTAGCATTTTAAATAGCATCAAAGGGGGCCCTCATAAAGCCCGAATAACCCAGATCAAGAGAACAAGATATAAAGCTTATATGAAAATAACCCAAAAATTTAATGACAAAATAAACCAAAAGGGGAGATAAAAGATAGGGGGCATCACATTTGTTTAAAGGAAAAAAAACCAAAGGCCGCTCGTTTAAACCCCGGCCCCCTTCTATTAATCAGTTTTTACATCCCGTTAAAAGGGTTTTTCCCTCTTTACCCCCAAAAACCGTTTAATTTCCCCTTTGCCCGGGGGGGGCCAAACCCCCGAACCTCTACCTAGGGCTTGGGGGGGTTTCACTACATAACCTTTTTGCCCAATATAATTAACAAGTTAAATGGCCCCCAAAGGGAAAAGAAAATATGCATGGGTATTCCCTTTTAGGGGGGGCATAAAATTAATGGTCGCAAAACATTTTTGTCCCCATCCAAAAAGGAAAAAACGCCATACTCCCTCGAACCCCCCCCTTTTTGCGCCCCCTAAATGGTAAAATTTTAACCAAAACTCGAAATATACAAGGGAATTATTTTTAAAAACAGAGCCTTAAAACACTCCCGGGGGAGCCCCCGGTTTTTTCCCGGGGTTTTGGGCGTTTTCGAGGGTAACCCCCATGGGGTTTTTAAAAAAATTTTGTGAGTTTCCTGATGTCCAACCTAAAAGTCCAAAGTTGCTTAAAAATCCCCTATTTTTATCATCATTCATTTTTATCATTAATCCAAAAAATCCACGATCTTTGGTTTTTTCTTTAGAAGCACTAGGGACAAAATTTCCCTTTTGCATTCCCAAAAGGTGAAGAGGGTTTTCCCGGATACAAAATCTAGGAAAGTCCTTTTGGGCTAAAAAGGGGAGACAATGGGATATGAATTTAGTATTTAAGGGTGAATAGGACAAAAGGAAATCCCAAACTTTTACTTTTCCTTCCATATGCTTGCTCAAAAATTTCCCAAATTTTTCCTTTTGGGGTCATCTTTGCAAAGCTCCACTTCCAACGTCCAACATCACAAAAAAAAACCTAAAATAGTACAACCCAAAAATTTTTAAAAGCAAACTTTTAAAAAAGGGAAAATAACGTTTTTTTATGCATCGTAAAAGAATCGTGAGCGCAAAAAAAATTACCCCAAAAACGGAAAACTATGGGTTTTAAGGGTACAAAATTTAAAAGTTTAAAATTAAACTTTTTTTAAAAACAGATTAAGGGGGTTTATTTTTTTTTTACTATGTAAAAGGGTTAATAATTTTTTCAGGAAAAAAACCCAATTGGATTAATTTTAAACTTTAAAAGTAATTTTTAAAAAAATAAAGTTGAACTACCCCACAAATTTTTTTTTAAAAAGTAAATTGATAGTAAAAAAAATCCAAGTTAGGGGAATTTTTCCAAGAAAAAACCGATTTTTTAACATAGTTTTAAAGGATTCTAAAAATGTAGATCATGAAATTTTTCAATCTAAAGCAACCTTTTAACGGGTCAAAACTGAGTTAAAATGAAAAAAGAATGAATTTGAAGTTTGATGGCAAATGTTTTTAAATAAAAAAACTTTATTTTTGGATTTTAAAAAAAAATAAAAATAAAAAGGAAAAAGGTTTTTATTTGGGGACTATTTTGCGAAAACCCGGGGGGATATCAAAGGGAAAAAAAGGGCCAAAAAAAAAAAGATTAAAGAACTTATTTTGGGTTTTAGGTTTTTAAAAATACAAAGGGGGAAAAAGTGGGGGTTTATTTTCCCAAAAAAGCAGGGGAGTGGCCGGTGGTGCTGACGTCCCTGCTGACGCATTCCAAATTTTTTTGGGGTGCCACAAGGCACCCGCACGCTTGGCCGGTCCACTTTTCGGGGTTTGTTTGGACCCAAATTGCTCTGTTTTATGGACTCGGTCCAACCCGGTTTTTATAAACCCTTTCGGGCGGGGGTTCTTAAATTTGGGCCCCCTTTATTTGCAGGGGTGGCGGGGAAGGGATTATTTGGTAGGGGTGGTTTCACCTTCGGGGCCCAACCCCCTTGGGGGAGCAAAAAAGGGGCGGTGGGGGGGGGGGGGCCAATATGGGGGGGCCTTTTTCCCCCTTTAGTTTTGGCGGAACTAGGGGCGGTGGGGGGGTTTTCCCTTTTTGGGGAGAGGAGAAAAGCGAGCTCACCGCGGGTACGAAGGAGGGGTTTGCCCTCGTTTGGTGAGGGGCCTAGGGACCGGGTCCCCCGAGCCCCAAGGGCTTAATGACTTCCTCTCCGTTGGGGTTTTGGGGGAAAAGCGGTTTTCGGGGCCGGAAATTTTTCACCCAAAGGAGTGGGCGCCAAAAGGGTTTTTGGTTTTGGTTTCCACTGCGAAGTCAAAAGGAGGAGGGAAAATGGGGGGGAGAGCCAAATCGGTAGCAACGGGGGAAACGCCCAAACTTTGGCCTTGGGTCGGGGCCAAAGGCAATGGGCTGGAAGGGAATTTAACCCTTGGGGGGGGGTTGGAAAGGGGGTGGGGGGGAGGGGGGGTGGAAAAGGTTCAGTGGGGGCGTGCAAGGCCATAGGGGCCCTTTTTTTTAGGGCTGGGGAAGGGTGAGATGGCCCGGGGGGTGGGGGCTCCCATTTTTTGTGGTATCCCAACCGGGGGGGGCGGTTATGGACATTAGGGCCTTCATTTTCTGTGGGGAAGAGGGGAGAGTCAAGGGAGGGAAATGAAAGGAAATTGGGGTAATGGGGGGGGGAGAAACAATTCGGGAGTGAAAAAGGGGGAAGGGGTCGGTTTTAGCTCAAGGGCCCGCCCTTTATAAACGGGAAAAAGAGGGGGAAGGGAGAGGGGGCGGGCCGTAGGGAGAAGAAGGAATTTCAACACTGACGCACCCGGGGGCCCCGGGGTTTTTCAGTGGGAGAGGGAGGGGAAAGGAAGAGGGGAGTGGCCATTTTGGGGTTTTGGGGGCAACCCGGGCGGGGCCCCTTTTGGGCATTTAAAAGAGAAAAGGGGGGGGGAAAGGCGGTGGGCTGGCTCCCCTGGGCTTTGGGGCCTTTCCAGGCGAAGGGGGGAAATTCCTTTGGGGGCTTTTCTTCGGGGCCGAGGGCCCAAGGGGGGGAAGAGGGGTGAACCCGGGGGAGAGGGGATTTTGGTTTTTCCTTTTTTTGTTTTTGGGGGGTTTTGGGCCCCGAAAAAAAAGAGAGGAAAAGAGAGAGAAAAAGAAAAGAAGATCCCCTTTTTCCTTTTTTTTTTCTTTTTGTTTTGCAAAATTTATTTGAAACCCCCAAAATTTAAATCCTTTTTTAAAACCCAAAAAAATTTGAAAAAAACTTTTTTAAATATTTTTTTGGAGTTGGAATAAAGCTTTTTTAACTTTTTTTTTAAGGGAAAATTTAAAAAAAACCCTTTTTTTTTTATAAATGACCCAAAAAATTTTTCTTTGGACCAAAACCCCAGGTTTTTTCGTAAATTTTTTTTTTTTTTCACCAAAAAAAATTAAAAAGCAAAAGGCATGAATGCAAAAAACCCCTTTCATATTTCTTTTTTAAAAAAAAAATTTTAAAAATTGACATTTTTTGCCCCATTTTTTTCTACTAAAAACCTAATTAAACCTTTTCCTTTTTAGGAAAAAACTTAAAAAAATTTTAAATTTTTTTTAGGGGTTTTTCAATTTCACAACCCCCAAAAAGAAATTTTTGGGGTTTTTACATATTAATACCAAAAATTATTTTCATCGACATATTTTGGGACACAAAAAAAAATTTCATTATTGACTTTTTTGAGTGGGAAAAGGTAGGATTTCCGCTTTTGGGCCCATTTCAAAACCTTTGTTTGAGCAAAGGGAAATTCCTTAAGACTTCAAACATTCTCCCGGTGTTTTTCTTTTAAACCCCATAGAGCAAAACCCCCAAAGGAGCTTGAAGACATATGCTTGGGGAAATTTGGGATTTTTCAAAACCCTGGGGGCCGCTCAAACCCTAAAAACCCAAATTTTTGGAAGGGCCGTTTTTGGAATGAAATCTTCACATCCATTTGATGGGCTTGAAGTTTATGATGGGGGAGCATAGGGGTTTGAAGCATTCGAAAAATTTCTTCAAGTTTTAGATACCTTTTCTTTAACTCCCTTTTAAAGTCCCCCAAGGGCCCCCCACTTGAGTGAAAAACCTTGAAACAACCCCAAACTTCCTTTTTCCTTTTTCACCCGCCTTGTTCAATTTTTTCTTGTTGGGGGAAAAGACCCCATTTGGGGCCCAAACAACCCCTTGGGGATTTTTTCTTTCCCCTAATTTAACCAAACCTTTTTTTCCCCTTTTAAAGCTATTTACTTTTTCCCTTCCAATAGCCCAACACCCAATATGGAACATCCCAGAGCTTTTTCAAACGTTTAAAAGGGTTTCCCCAAAAAGGAGAAAAAAAAAGTAAAATTTTAAACCGAAAAAAAATTTCCAAAAAGTGAACAAAGGGGAGTTACCCCCCCTTTTTGGAGACTCCAAAATTATGTTGTAACCCGGGGTTATCTCCTTTGGATTTTTTTGTCAAACCTTGGGTTTCTATTGGGTTTTTATTGGGCAGGTTGGTATCTACTCATGTTCTTCAAATTTAGGGTTTTAGGTTTTATTAAAACTTTGCTTGGTGAACCTTGCCCCGCAGCCTTTTCTGCCGGGGCCCTTGGGGTGCCGGGGCCTTTTTGGGCCGGTAGTTCCAAGTGATCAAGCACAAGGGGTGGGAACCCAAGGATCCCTGTGGCCCAATTTTTTTCAATCCTTTTTAAAGCAGGGGCTTCCGGGACCTTTAGTGGGTTTAAATTCTTGGCCTGGGGTTTTTTCCTTTTTGGTCTAATGTCACCCAAAGGCCAAAGTTCTTGATTTTCTTCACAAGGTGGTTCCTTATTTCCCCATAATCACTTGATTTAATTTTCTCTACTTTAAAAGCCATTTTTTAATTTTATCAAATGTTTTACTCTATCGCAATTTTTAATTTTCCCTTAAAAGGGCTTGTTGAATAAGCGATGCCATGCTCATTTGATTCCCAAAAAACCAAGAATAAACCCCTTTATTTCTTTGGTGCAAAATTTTGAGGGTTTTGGGGGTTTTTTTGTTAATTTTTAAACCTTCACCCAAAAAAACCCAAATTAAAGACACCTTTGGGTTTTTTTCCATTTTTTCAGCTCATTTTGAATTCTTCAAGATTTTGTGTAGATATTCCGGTTTTATTCCATGGCAAAATGGTGTTGATTTGGCTTCGGCCCAAAAGATATCCGAAAATTTGTACCAAAACTAAACATTGCCTTTCGCCCTATAAAGAGTGTTCCCGGTTTCTTTTCCCCTCTACTACCCAATTTTTTTTGGGGTTAAGGGAAATTTAAAACCCTGCTTTATGCCCTCATCTCAAGGAAAAATCCTCCCTTGAGTGTTTTGAATTCGGTTCCATTTTCACCTGAAAATTTCTTGATTTTGGAAAAACCCAATTCCCCTTTGTGCTCTTTCTAAAGAAAGGTTTTTTACCCTTTTCTTGCACTTTTGGGCCTTTTTTCATAAAATGAAAAACACCCAAGTGAAACAAGTAAAAGTCATTTAACAAAAATTAAAAACCAAAGTTTTTTACCGCCCAATTTTATGTAGGCCAAAGGTTTCCAAAAAGGGCCATGTGAATTAGCTTTCCCAAAGGGTGCTTGGTGGAGACAAATTTCTCTTTATGGGTTAGGTGCACCTACAGGTTTCCCGGCTTGGCAAGCGGGTTTCAAATTTTTTATCCCCTTTTCAAAATGAAAATTTTTTAGTCCGAGAATGTGTTTTATCTTTAAAAGGGGTTTGACCAAGTTCCCTCATCCCCAAAACCCAAAGGTTTTTGGCGGGGTTTCCAAAAACCAACCCCTTCAAAATTTTTTCCATAAACAAGTATTTAAGCTTACCTTACTTTTGTTTTAAATAAAATAAATTAAAACCTTGCCCTTTAAACACCCCCTAAAGACAAAAAGGAATTCCCTCCCTCTTAAAGGCCCCTTTTCCCCCACCCCCCCTTTAACCCTTAAGAAAAAGAACAATTGTTTTCCCCTCTTTGATAAATTGGGGAAACGGACAACAAGTTTTAATCAAGGGAATTTTACGCAAAACATTTGAGATAGAAAGGTTTTAAGAGTAAAAGCAAAATTTACCCAAAACCAATCATTCCCCTTTGGATTTTTCACCCGAAGGGTGAAATTCTCCTTGCATTAGAATTTGGGGGAAATGATTTAGAACATTTCTTTCTCTCCGGTTTTATTATTTGGTTACATCCACTATCAAGCACCCAAATTGACCACCGGAGGGGTTTTGCCTACAAAAAAATTTTTCCCCCAAATTTAGGGCCCCAAAACAATCTTTGGGGCCCTTTCAAGTTGGGAACCCAAAAAATTTTTTTTGGACCCCAATTTCATGCTTCTTTTTTCATGTTTCCCCCATCAAAACCCCCAAATTCCCTTTAATAAATTTACCCCCCGGGGGATTGCATTTTTAAACATAAACATGATTTAATAGACCCTTTCCTTTGGGTGACCTTGGGCCCTTTTTTTTTGAATGCTACTTGGTTTTTGGGCCCCCCAAAATTTAAATTTTTTGGGTTTTTGAGAAATTGCTTTTTTCTTTTGGGGGATCCTCTTTGGGATTGGCTTTGGGGTTTAGCTTTTATCAGGTAAGCACTTGTACCTTCCCTTTAGTGGGGCGTGGGAACCCCGCCGGCCTGAGGTCCGGGGCCCCCTTTTTTCCCCCGGGCCCACAGTCAACAGAAACTGCCGTCTGTGAAAGGCCCCTTTTAAAAACTGCACCAATTTCTTTCCCTTTTCTTCTCAAACCTGACACACTTTAAAGTCTTTTAAATGTTTTTTTCCTTCCCTTGGTTTTACCCCCCTTTTATGTGTCCCCAAACCCTTCCCCCTTTATTTTATGGATGCCTTTCCCCCTCCTTTATTGGGGTTTTCTTTTGGGGTTAACTTTTTTTCTTTTTTCATTCTTGCTAGGAAAAAGAAATGACATTTGGCCTTGCTTTCTTTTTCCTTTTTTCATGGCCTTTCCCTGTTGGGAAGGTTAGTGGAAAAAGTCATTCAAATCAATATTATAACATTTTTTCCCCAACCTTGGTAGGGAAAAGGAGAAAAGACCTCATTTGCTCAGGAAGATGTGAGTTGGCCCCCCCCCCAAAGAAGGGTTGAATTTTGCCTCACCTCTTTATTCTTTTCAAAAGCCAACCCTGCCTTTTTTTAGGGCATTTAACACTCCCTGTCTTAGTGGGGAGCATCACCTTGTTCCTTGGGCAAAGCCTTTGGGCAAAAAGCTCCCCTCAAATCCTCTCTAATGAAAGAGCTTTCTTGCTAGCCCAAATTTTAAAATTCCCTTTTTTTTTATAAGGGGTTCTTTCCTACTGACAACTCAGCCCCTTTGGGTTCCTTTTAAAACACCCATTAGATTAGGGAAAGAAGATCTTTGGGCTTTCCCTTTCCATGTTTTTATTTATTTCCCTTTATCTCTTTTCACTAGATTATCATCCAAGAGGGAATTTACTTTGAATCACTACTAAAGTTTCTTGGGGGAGGTAGTTATGGGTTTTTGGTTTTTTGGGTTTTTCCTTCTCACCCCCTTTTCCATGAGACAAAGGGGTTTTAGGGGAGGGATTTTCATATCGGCACATGTTTTTGAAGCGCCTTGGTGGAAAGTGGGTGGCTTGTGAATAGCAAAGGGGGAAACCCAATTTTTTCCCTTTCAAATTGAAGGGCCTTCCGGTTTTGGGCCCCCTCATGCCCAAAAGTGTGCTTTTACCCAACTATCTCTTGCTCTTCTTGTGGTCACCCCTTTTTTCTTTTTCTTTCCCTTTTCCAAACTTGTTTTTTCCCTTTTTTTTCATTTTTGGGGAAAACAAAAATGAAAAAAGTTTTGGGGCTACCAAAATTTGCAAGTTCTTAACTTTTTGTTTGGGACCCTTTCCCTTTAAAGACTTGTACCCATTCTTCTTTAGGCCCCTTTTTGGGAAATTTCTATTTAAAAGAGCCATTTCATTTTATCTTTTTTGGGGCTGCCACTTTCCCCCTTTCATATCCTTGAATTTTTAGTTTCCCGGGGTTTTGCTTGATTGCCCTTTGATTGATTTACTTTGCTTGATGAAGGTTGTTTTTCTATTTTTAAGGGGCAGCTAAAGGGGTTTATTTTCTTTGCTCCCGTTGGCTTTGAGAGGCCCCCCCTTTTGATCCTTTTATCCCCCAAAACCTTGCTTGCATCTCACCAAGCTTTTTTTCCCTTTTCCAAGTTCTTTTTTCTCTTTTTTTGATCAAAGGTCATAATCCTTTAAAACATTCACTTTTTGTGAAGTACTCAAATCTCTTCCCTTGGGCTTAAACAATGTCACCACAAGGGGCCCCCATTTTTTTTGGAGAGTAGGGCTCTAGCATTACTTTATGACCTTTTTGATCCCTTGACCGCTCACCCCCAACCAAGAAAACCTTTTAATCTTGCCCAACCAAATGGTTAAACCCAATTCCCATCAAACATTTTTTGTGGCCCCCCACCTTTTATTTAATCAAAAAACCTTTTGGCTTTGGCCATTTAACAAAACAAAACTTGGACTGTCCCTTTCTTTTTCTTTACTCCTCATGTGTCAAATTTAGGTGTCCCCATATCTCTTTTTTTCAAACCTCCAAGCCCAAACAAACCCTTTTTTGTTTCTTTAAATTTCCCCTCCCATGCACTTTTGGGAACACACTAATTTGCTTTTGCATTGAGTTGGGATAGCCATAAAGCCGTTGGTTGGGGGCTTGTAGGATCCACCGGAAAAGGCTCACATCCCCTATGGGCAATCTCCCGAACCCCCCCGGGGTGAAGAAACCTACAAAGGTAAACCTTCAAACAATTTTTTTCCCCCTTTGGAAAGTTTTTGGGCCATCAAATGAGGCAATTGCCCGGCCGGGGAAAATGAAAAAAAATTTTATGCCCCATGTGGGTTTGAAAAAGGGTGAATAAATTTAAAAATATTTGTGGAGTTTTCTTTCTGCCAAACCCCTCCCCTTTTTTTCTTCTATCCTTTTTACAATCTTGGGGCCCTTTGGAAAGGAGCAACATCATCACCGTCGGAGCTTTTCGGGGGGGGATTCATTCCTCCCACTTTGGAAAGGGGTTGCTCTTTACTCTTCTTTAGCTCCTCCCCCCCTTGGCCCTTTAGCTCCCCTTTTTTGAGCCTTTTTTACTCCTTCTATTTAAGCTTCTCAGCAAAACCCTTTTTGCCTTTGGCCCCCATTGGGTTGCTCTTCTTCTTTTTTTCCTTTTCTTTCCCCTCTTCTCAAAACCCCTTTTTTCTTTTTTCTTCCCTTTCTTCCCCTCCTTCGGAATGCCCGCGGTTTGGGCCCCTTTCTTGGTCCGTGTTCACCCCTTCATCCGCTGTGTTCCCCTGGGGTGCAAGTCCCCCTTCTTGGGGTCCAAACCCTCCTTTTACACTAACCAATCTTCAGCCATTTTCCTCACACGTAAAGTTTTTCTTAAATAAGGGAACCCTTGCTTTTTATACCACTTTTAAGGACCTGATTTCCTTTTTGAAAGGGAGGGGGAAATTTGGTCTGTTTTTTAAAAAAACTTGAAAAACTTTTTTGTCCAAATCAGGGCCCCGGCATTGTGCTTCCAAGGGGGACAGTTTTTTGGGGCACCAGGATAGGGCCCCCTTTCACAAATTTAAAAAGTAAACTTTAGAAAAGGAAAATTTTGCTTAAAACAAAACCCTTTCCCAGAAATTTTAGGGGCCCTCTAAAACCCAAATTAAATGGGTAAAAATAAAACCCCCCCATTTGATCGGGGGCCCAAACCCCTAGAAATCCCTTGCAAAAAAATTAAAAAAAAGTAGAGGGGACAAAAACCCAAAGGGGCCCCAAAAATTTGACCTATGGCTTCGCCCGCCACCAAGGAGCCCCAGTTTTCCCCGTTGTTGAAGGGGCGCCACACAAGGGTCAAGCTCACCACAAAGGCTTTGCTCTTTTCCCCGGGCTCCAAATAAAAGAATGAACTCATGAGAAGAGGGGAAATGTATTAGCAAAATTTTAGGGTTTAAAAAAACCTTTCCCTTTTGGGCGCCACACAAAAGGGGTTGCAAGCTCCCCGGGCCGGGCGCCTACCGGGCTAGGACAAAGCTCCAAGAGAACAAACTTTAAAAAACGCGACCACCATTTCCCAAAACCAAAAATTTTTTAAGGGGTTGAAGGGTTTTGAGGGAGAAGCTTCCTCAAATTTGGAGGGTCAATCCTGCAAAATTTTTTTTCAAATCCCTGGGGGGGGAAAGAGTTGGGCACCCCAAAGGGGAAGGAAGAGCAAAAAGATTGCTTCTCTTTTGTTTTTTGAAAAATCAGAAAGATTGAAAAAGGCTGAACAGCCCCTTGGGGGGGAAGTGAAAAGGGGGTAAATAAAAAACCCCTTTTTACTATTTCCCAAAGGGGAGAACAAGTCTGGATTCCCCGGCCCTAGGGGGCCCAAGGAAATGCCGGGAAATACGGCAAATTTCCGGCCCCTTTGGGGAAAAAAAGCAAAAGATGGGATCTCTTAATAGCTGGCCCGGTTTTTCCTATATGTTATGTGGAGGTTAGAAAGGGTTGAATAGGTAAAGCATTTTGGTTAAATTTTTTGGGGGGATTTCGTGTTTAATCCCTTAATGTACGGAAACCAATCAAAAAAAGCAATATAATAAAATTAAAGTCCTTTTTAGCTTTTTTGCCAAAGCACTTTTTTTGATTGGAGGGGGGCCCAACCCCTTTTTTCTCCAACCTTTAAGAATTTAAACCCCTTGTTTAAACCTTTAAAAGTCTCATTAGTTTCCTAAATTTTGTTGTCATGTCACCAAAAAAACCCACTTTGGGGCTTGATTTTCACTTTCAGGAAGCAAGAGGGGGAAGGAATTTTTACCCTTTGGGGGTTAAAAAAGAAAAGGTAAGAGGAGGAAGGAAGGGGGGAGGTTTAAAAGACGAAACTCACGTCCTTTTTCTTTTGTTTTTTACTTGGGGTCGGGGCCGGAAAATTATTGGGGAAATGTTTTTGGCCCAAAGCCAGAAGGGAACGTTCATGTCTGAAGGGCCCAAATCCACGTTCCCGGCTGACCCGTTTTTTGAGAGGTTTTGGCTTTGCCGGCCTGATTAGGCCCCAAAAAGTCAGGTTTTGGGAGGGGCCCTGCAACGTCGGCCTGAGAAAACCTCAACTTGGGGGTCGGGCCCGACCCGCCAAATTTGGGGGCCAAAAGGGCCAATATTTCATGTGGGGGGTTACCCAATTCCCAGGGACATGCTAATTCTAGGGGTCCCAAAAACAAAAAATGAAAAAAAAATTTTAAAAAATGTAATTTTTTGTTTAAATTTGATTAAAAGGGAAAAATCTTCCAAAGTCAATTTCATGCCCGGTGATTCATTTTCATGAAAACTTTTTTTAAACCTGACCAAAATTTTCCTTTAAAGGTGTTTAAGCCAATTAAAACTCAGAAACCGGGACGATTCCTTCATCCGGATTGTGATGACGAAGGGGCTTTTTTTCGTGAATCAAATTTCTTTGTACTCAAACCCCTTTTTCTCCATTCATTGCTTCTTTTCCTGTTTTAAAGGGTTTTTGGACAACACATACCCGAAGGGATTCCCCGGATAAATTTTAAGCAAAAGGGATTGGGGTTTTCATGGGAAAAAAAGGACATTTTTTTATGCAAAAAGCAAAGTTGGCTTTAGCATTTTACAAAATCACAAGAAATTTTCCCTCAATTTTTCACCAAAAAAAACAAAAACCCAAACAAGGTTAAAGGCAAAGTTGCAAGAATTTTTAAAAACTACCTTTAAACCTTTAAATTTTTCTCTTATGAATGATCCCCAAAAGACTTAACCACCAAAATTTTTGAAAAAATTTTCATGCATTGGTTTTTGTCCAAAAATTTCAAACCAAAATTTTTTTACAATTTACTTTTGGTTATTAAACCCAAACTTTCAACCCTGTCTAATTTGATTAATGGAAGGATTTTAACCCCAATTTCCCCTGGGTTTAATTTTAAAAAAACCTTTTTAAAGGTTTTACAAATGCCCAAATCCACCCAAACCCAAAACTTCATAACAATTCCCAAGGGAAGCATTTTAAAAAACAAAAAAGGGGGTCCCCTTTTAAAAAAAAAAAACCCAAAAGCATGGATGGTTAACCAGGGGTGAACATTTGTTATTTTTTTTTTTTTCTTGACTTAGCAAGATAGGAAAAGGGAAAAAAAAAGAAACAAAAAAGGAAAAACCAAAAAAAATTAAACAACGGGAAACCATATCATTAATTTCTTTAACTTCCCCTCCCCCCTACTTGGATTTTGCAACATTTTATAATGAGCAAATCCCATGGGCTAGGAAGTGGAACATTTCTTTTGAATGTGCTTCATTATTAAGAGATTCTTGGGTTTGGACCTACCTTGTGGGTTTTTCTCCAAACATTCTTTTTGTTTAAACCTGAAATGGTTATGGGAAAAAAAAACCCCAAGGGAACCTTTACAAAAAATTCCCTTTAATTCATTTTTAAAAAGTCCCCCTTTTATTCATTTTAGAATTTTGGGGAAAAATTTTTTATATAAAAATTAAAAACAAGCAAACCCTTTAAAAGAAAAAAAACGACCCCGGGTTTTCTCCCGAAATTTCTTATTTTTTAAACACTTGGAGCACCTTTTGGGCACCTGGGTGTGGTCGGCCGACCACCCCATGATAGGTGGGCCCTGCTACTTTCTCCAAGAGGTGTCCCCACAGCACAGAGGGCATGTGGGTGGCCTGGTGGCCCCATAGGGTGGTCGGCCAACCCCACTATGGGGTCCCTGGCCCAGCTCTGCCTCCTGTACACTAGTCCCACTTGTCATCTTTAGTGGTTGTTTGTTCTGAGATGTTTATCTCGCTGATATCCTTGATGTGGGCCCATGGATCCTTGTGATGTAAATCTGAACCGTTGAGAGGAAGCACATTTGGATCCAAGAGGTGGAAAGTGATTTGGAGGATGTTACTTGGATCATGGGGCTTGGGATGCCTAGTGGCCCCACAGGGTGGTCGTCCGACCCCCTAAGTGGGCCCACTAGCTCCCAAAAGTCCCCATTTGTCATTACCTGCACTCAAATAGTCATGGGACATGTGGAACTAGTTATTGGGTAAAATATGTTCATGTTATTCTTGTTTTCCTTCGAATATGAGGATGTTGACGGTATTTTGATGGTAGCAAAATAGCTCGTAATTACCGTCAACATTGGCAAACACCAAGAATAACAAGAAATCCCACGGCAATGATGATGACCAAGTGCCACTAAGATGCAATGCAATGACCAAAGCACTTGGTTCACTCAAACTCACAAGAATGCAATTGAAGCAAAGAGAGATGAGTTGGGGGCCATCTCAAGCAAGCACAATGAGTGAGAATGAATGGGAGGTGCTAGAGGTAGCCCTAGGAGCTGGTCAAAACGTTTATATAGCCACCACACAAGAACGAGCCATTTGCTCCCCTTTTCTCCACTATCTGCGTAGCTCCGGACAGTGTTTCGAACGCTACTCCTCTTGGGGTTCGGACCATTGCGCATGCGTTTGGACCCTTGCTCATTTGAATTCGTCCGTTGGCGCCTTCACCTGTGCTTGCCATGTGTCTCCGGACACATTGAGTAGGGAGGCTCCCGACCATCGTGCCGTGTGTCCGGACTTGTCACCAGAAGTCACCTGAGAGAAGCTGAGCTCCGGACGCCGCATCCGGAGTCGCCTATCCGGACAAAGCTTGGTGTCTAGACTTCCTTCCAGAAGCAACAGAGAGCTCCAGGACTCCGGACGGTTGTCCAGAGCACACCTCTGGACGCTGAATGTTGTCCGGACCCATTGTGTAGACAAAGCCGAGGGTAGGATTTGCTTCTGGACGCTTCTCCATTGGTCTAGACCGAGCAACCCGAGCGTCCGGACCTTGCATCCGGACCTTGCATCCGACTTCTGATCCTTGCCAAAACAAGCTACCTCCTTCATACCAAGTTTATGTGAGCTAAACTAAGTGTTACAACACTTGTGCATATGTGTTAGCTTTTACTTTGAATTATATTGGATTTTATTTCAATTCTTTGTCACTTAGGTTCATTTTAGATATGCAATGCAAATCCTAGTGGCACAAGATAACCGCAATCGACACGAGTTTTCCCTTCTTGATAGTACAACTATCTATTCTAAAGGTGATCATACTCTCTATAGTGTCTTGATCACTAAACCAAAAATGGCTCCTATGTTATACCTTTGCCTTGAGCCCTTTTTGTTTTTATCTTTCTTCTTTTCTTTGGCCATGAAGCATTTGATCAATGCACCATGATCATCCACATTGCTCCATCTCATGTTGGATTACCCTAGCTAGATCATACACTTAAGCCATAGGGTTAGTCCATAGGTTTCATCAATTAACCAAAACCAAACTTGGGCTTTCCATCTCCCCCTTTTTGGTAATTGATGACAACCTTTCACAAATGAATATATTGAATGAAGATTTAGACTTTGGTAGTATTAGCTCCCCCTACATATGTGATATATGAGTTTGGTTCATTTTGATCACATGTGCATGGATAAGAATTGTGGGAGAGTGAATGCTACCAAATGATGCTAAGGTATAAGGGATGGACCTTTGAAGCGTGATACCAATCGGAATGCACAATTATACCATCCTTAGCACCAAGAAAGCCCAAAAACCACTTGAGAATAACTTGAGAGAACTAGATACCACTTGAAAACAACACAAATATACAAGCCTAAGCATGCTAGTTCTTCAAGCACCATATCATTTAAGTTTCTAGCATTCACCACACAAGCAAAGTCATGAATGTAAATACATATGCAAGGAAGCAATTATGAATGCACATAGAAATGCAACAACCCAAGTTCATACTTGCTCCCCCTACTTGTGTGTTTATTTTTTTAAAAATTTTCAATTATTTCTTTTGTGGTAAACTTACTTCTCCCCCTTTGTCATTTTATTATCACAAAAGGTGTTGATTTTTGGGAGAGAATATTAGATGTGGTTCAATCTAGATTACTTTCCCAAAATATTTAACCGATTTAAACCAGGGAAAAAAAAAACCCTTGTTCAAACATCTAAAAGGGTTATCTTCCCCATGTTAAATTTAAACACTTGAATTTTCAATTCTGATTAAACACTAGGTTTGCAAGCTCACAAACATATCATATGCTACCACTAGACCCAAAGAGACATAAAGCAATTGTGGTCCCATATGAGCATCAAATTTTCATTTGTTTTTTTCATAAATGACCTAATGAAATTTATGTCTAAATGCACTAACCCAAATCCAAAAAGGGATGAATGACATGTCAACCAACTTTTTACCTTGCTTTTCTCAAAGGAAAAGGCATGTCATATTTATGGGGGGGGGCATCAACACATTTTTTAGAATCAAGAATTTTTATTTCATTCCTTACTTGCAAAATCTCTTCTCATCAAATGGCTTGGTGAATATATCGGCAAGTTGATCATCGGTGCCAACACTTAAATTTTTGAACACCCCTTTTTTTGGGATCCCTTTTGAAGTGGGGCCTTATGTCAATGTGCTTAAATTCTTGAATGTTTAACCAATTGTTTGGGTTTGCTTCACTGCACTTTTATTGTCACATACAAAAGGCACTTGCTTTTAATTTGATTCGAAAGTCATTTAAAGTTGCTTTCATCAAAGCCCAATTTAGCAAAAACCAAATACCCGCAAATTTTGTATTTGGCTTCGGGGGTAGAGAGTGCCCCACTATTTTTCTTCTTTGAAAACCAAGATACAATGAAAAATCCTAGCAATTAACAGTGCCCAATGTGCTCTTTCTTCAACCTTTCATCCCGCATAGTCGGGGTCCGAAAATTTTTAAACAACTCAAAGTTTTGACCCCTTTGGGGTCCCCCAAAACCAACACTTGTGTATGCTTCAAGTACCTCAATAAATTTTCTTTGTAGCCTTCAAGTACTTTCTCTTGGAGAGGGTTGGAACCTTGCCCCACATGCTGTCGATGTTTTAAACCCCCGATAGCCTCCATGGGGGTTTCCTGAGACAGTAGTTCGTGCCTCAGCGAATATGAAACCTTGGCGATTGGACAAAAGCCTGGGCCCATGATTTATACCCGGTTCAGGTCCTCAAAACAGTCGAGTAATAAAACCCCACATCCAATTGGTCGCGTTATTTCTCTGACGTAATTTCAAAAATGTTGGTGTCGCTCACGTATCGGGTGTTACGTATTTTGTTTTGATGTTTTTCGGGGGGTCCCCCCACCAACCCTTTAAGTCCAGGTCTGGCTGAGGATTTCCTACTCCTACTCGGGTTTCAAACTTAGAGTCCTAAGCACGCTTCGGGCTTGTCGTCTTTAAACCCAGTAGAATTTGGTTTCGCCGTCCCTTTCCTTTCCCGTGGGAAACTTTGTGTGGTATGTATTTCCAGCCCCCGAGCCTTCTCCGAGTTCTTTCGAAAAAGAACTCGCGGAAGAGTTTGAAATACTCTGCTTCTTTCTGATTTTGTTCACGGTAGGTACTGTGCTTTCACAGATGTGTGGAATCTTGCTTTCACTGTTTGCTTTGGTCAACTTTTGTGGTTTCTTGCCTTTCTTTCTCGTGACTTTTGGCTTTTGGGGGTCCTTCCTTGCTATATGTTGCGTTGTGCTTGTGCTGGTAGTTTGATCTCTAGAGCCCTCTTCTTTCGATTATGCTGCTAAGTGAAACTGAGCAGCCCCCGGGCTTATGCCCGTCTTCTGGTATTTGAGTGGGTAGAAGAATTCTTTTGGAAGGAGTTGGAGGTAGACTAACTCCTCGGTTATATTTTCCTGAGAAGTTTGGTGTAGCAGGTAGAAGAAGTCTTGTGATGTGGCTTCCATGCCTTCTCTATCTTTCTGCTGAACTCCGGGCTATAACCATTGCCGCTCCTGAGTTGGTTGACGTGGAATGCTCTATCTTCTTGGCCGTGCATGCTTGCGCCGAATTCTTGCTGGAAAGGCTAGAGCTGGAGTTGTCCAATCTCATTTGCTAGGAGTGGCTTTCTGCCTATGAACCAGGACTTTCTTCAGGCGTTAAGGAAGCTCTGGGTTGTTTTATTCTGCAAGTTTTTTCACCAAGTGTTGGGTCTTCTTTGGTAGTAGACCCGATCTGTCCTTGGTTTTAAGCCTTTATATTTTGTCACTTGTGCTCTCTTATTGTAGATGGGACTCGTACTAGCCTTGTATTGGTAGCTTTTGGTTGTTGTATCTGTAAGATCGCTAACTGAGTTGTTTTTGGTATCCAATAAGTGTCCCCGATTGTATGATTGTCCTTGGAATATTCTTATGAATATACTATCTAGTACTCTGATGTACTGCTTTTATTGTAGCCGCTTGTATCTCATCAATGTAGTCCTTGTAGAATCTTTTGCCTTTACTGCTCTCTTTATGTACTATTGCTGATGTTGTCCTTTCTTCATGGGCTTGGTGTATGTGCACCCATTGTTCCTCTATAAATAGCTGTAGTATGGTTTCCTTGTCACATATCTTCTATTTTCCCTTGTAAGAGGTCCTTGTTGTATCATGGATATTGCAGTGGGCGCGCTTGACGAGCCCCCGGGCTTCTTTCGTCTCTTTCTTGGTTGTAATATTGGTGAATGGTGTAGATCTTGTGATAGAGACTAGTTGCAGACTAGTTCAAAAGGTGGTAGAATTTTATGGAAGGAGCCAAAGCAAATGGTGTTAGGCCTTGTGATGGTATTGGTGTGTACTATCATGGACCCTTCAGTCATTTGTTTGTGCTTCCTTTCGGGTTGTTCTGGATTTGCTGTCTTTGATGATGCCCGCTTGGACGACTTCTTGTTCTACTTCCTTTGGTTAGCAAGGATGCACTTCCTCTCGTCTGAAATCAAGCGCTTCCAAGCTGCTTTTTTTCCTACACGACAATTACCGATTCTGGCTTGTATAATTTTGACTCTAGCAATCCCTGTTTCTCAGAGTACTTTTGTATCTGATGAGGTGTTGTATTCTGATGTAAAGCTGCCTATGTGTTGATACTTTTCAATAAAGGTTTTTTCACTAATCACGTTTTGCCGGTTGTTTTTCATCTTCGGCTGATTGCTTCTTTGTCATGCTATATTCTGTAGGGTGTAAATGTTTATGGTACTCGGCTGTGATTGGCCCAATCTGACCGTTGTTTTTTTTCCTTTTCTGATGCGTAGTTTTAGGAAGTGCAGTTTTGGTAACCGTTCGACTTTTTTTTTTCGTAATTGCTAGCTTCGGGGTAACGGCTATTTATGGGAACCAATCTCTTTATTTCATCTTTATATAAGTTCCTTCACCCTTTGTTGCCGTGTCCTTCCCCAACTAACAAAAATTTCTGTCCTTTGTTTTAGCTTAACCTTCTTTTGTCGTTCTCCCTGAAGTAATTTTGCAATAAAAAGGTAAAGGGATCCTAAAATCTTCCATTCAGCAAGGTGATCTTGATCACTTAGTTGCGCAAGGTCTTCGTTCAAGATTGGCTATCTGTGAGTTGCCTGGTGATCAATCGTTCCCAAACCCATCTCCTGATCAATCTCTTCTTTTTGTTTCTTATGTCAGATCTGGACTTTGTTTTCCACCATCTGACTTCTTAATTCAGTTTCTTGATTTCTATGGTCTTCAACTTCACCATCTTGTCCCTAATGCTATCCTCTTCCTTTCCTGCTTCGTGCATCTTTGTGAGGCTTTCGTAGGGATCTCTCCTTGTCTTCTGTTCTTCCGCTATTTCTTTTGAATTCGTTTTACCGGTAGGTCGAAGGTTCCTAGTTGTGGCTACTGCCTGATTCAATCTAGGCAGGGTCACAAAAATGTCTTTTCTTCCTTGTCCCTATCTGATTATGTCCGTGATTGGGCTGAAAAGTGGTTTTACATTTCTCAGCCATCTTTTCCTAAGCCTTTTGATTTATCTTCTCTCCCAGTTTCCCTTCCTTGTTGGTCTGATGAAATTTCCACTTCTGAAAAGCAAGCCCTTAAGCCTTGATTGATCGTCTTAGTTACTTGAAGCAATCCGGCTTGATAGGAAATGGCATTGTTGCTAGCTTCTTGCGTCGTCGAGTTCAGCCTTTGATGAAAAGAGATCACCTAGGTTTTGAATATAGCGGTCCTTTTAATTCGTCTCGCCTTATCCTTGAGGCTGAACTTTCAGATGATGCTGTTCTTGAGATGATGAATAGAGTATTAGGTGGTGTTGTCATTCTTTCTATCACAATTCAGGAGTATAGTGCTGCCAATCCTCCTCCTGATGTAAGCTTTTTTGCATTCTTGATCTGTTTTCTTTTTTTGTTATTTTGATCTGATGTACTCTTACTTTGCAGGGTTTATGGTCATGACTTTGTACTTGATGTGCCTGCTACTGATGATGGTGGAATTTTGGATGATGATGATGATGATACTGATGCTACTACTGGTTCTCGTGTTGCCTCTCCAAAGCGAGGACATTTGGACGCGTCCATTAAACCTCCTCGTCCAAAAAGGTGGCAGTTTGCTCATCAGGGTTCTTTGTCAGGTTATCTTTATGCTGAGTTATTTTTGTTTCTCTTGTTTGCCTTTTGTCTCTTGGTGAGTTGAGTTATTTTTGTTTCTCTTGTCTGTCTTGATTTTTGCTTTTCTGATTTGCAGATGGGTATTCGGCTCTTTCAACCGAAGATGAATCGGGTGACCCCTTGAGTCCTTCTGGGTGAGCTTTTTCTCTCTCTCTCTTTTTTATTTTATGTGCTTTTACTTTTATGATGCTTGCTGATGCTTGGTCCTCTGATGTTGTCGGTATCTGCTGATGTTCCTTTTGCTTCTGGCTCTGCTATAACCCTCTTCTTCTGTCTCACCCCTTTTGATGGTGATTTTGATTTTGCTATTCCAAAGTTATCTTTTTCTCAAACTGTGGCTCAAATTAAGAAGTCTTCTAGTACATTTCCTTTCTTTTGCTTGTCTCTTTGATATCTACCGAGTTCTTTGTAAAGACTTGCGGTATTTTTGATTGCAGCGTTTCCTTGAGGCGGCTCCTCTTCTTCTAAAGCTGTCGTAGTCTTGAAGTTGTCTTCTCAAGGTAGATTTACTTTCTGTCCTCTTTAGTTTTTTATATACCTCTGTGCTGACTTTTTTATTGTAGGTGATCTGGTGGCTTCCCGTGGTACCGATATGACTGAGGTGTCTCTTGGGAAGTCTTTCTTGACTTCTCATCCTGTCACCCAAGTTTTTCCCGCGGTTGATCATTTTTGTTCCTTTGTCTGCTCGGTCTGAGCGGATTGGTAGGTTGCTTTCAACCTGGGAATCTTTTTCTTTAGAATATGGCGCGAAACTCAAGGTGCTTTTGATGATCCTTGTTTTGTGTTTTTTTTTTCTCGTTATTTTTCCTTTATCTTTATTTTTGTCAGCAGGCTTTCCATCAGGATCAAGATGTTCTATTTGGTCCTCAAGAAGAGAGGTCGGCTAACCTTATTCAAGGTAGCCTTAGTAAAGCTGAGGCCGAGTTGTCTCGTGTAAAGGCTGAATTGGTTCGAGTGAAATAATTGCAGGAGTCTGCTGCTACTTGAGCTTCTGATGAAATTACTGATCTGAAGTCTCGACTTGCTGGTACCATTCGTTCTTCTCCTTGTTTTGATTCTGCCAGATTGCTTTTGTTTATTTGTTTGATATTTGTCAGATGCCGAACGTCAACGTGAAGCTTGGAATAAATATCGGGAGGTGATGACCGATACTCTCCGGTCTTCTGAAAATAAGGCTGAGCATGTAAGTAAATCTGCTGATGATACTTTAAAAAAGGCTCAAGATTTTGTTGGCTGAAGCTCAGTTGATTCGGGCTGGTGCTGATCGTGACCTTGTCCAGGCTTTACAATCGGTTCAGATTTTGCAAGGGAAGTTGAATTCCGCCCGAGCACAACTTAGATCTCTGGTTGAGGCTATTAAGCCCATTATTGCTGCTGTTTGCCATCCTGAAGATGATAGCGCTGGTGTGGATAGTATAATCCCAGTGCTGTCTTCACGATTCTGTGAGTTTGTGCAGAGTGGGTTCGTACGATGTATTAGCAATGTTGCTTCCTTTGTCCGAGCTCTTGCTCCTGAGGTTCCTTTGAACCGAATTCTTGAAGATCCTATGGAGGCCGATCTCTTGACTAGGTGGGAGCAGTCGAAACCTGAGGTTGAAGATCTTTGTAATGAGATCCTCGGTCAGATGAAAGTGTTGCCCCCTTCTCCTTGATTAAAAACATTTTTCTTGTCCTTGGGTGATGGTCTTGTAATATACACTGAATGATACTTTTTCTTAATATATTGTCAGGCTTCATCCTGATATTGTGATGCTTTTGTCTTGCTTTGTCTGTAAGTTGTTTTCTGGTTGACTTGCTAGTTGTCTTGATGAGTACTTTATTTTCCAGGTCTTGTGAACTATGTCGAGTTCTTTGATTGAAGATTGCAGTATCATGCCTCTGTCTTGGGCTTTGAAGATGCTTCTGGATCCTCGAGTTCTTTTGGGTAATATTATTGGTTTTTATCCCTTTGGTTTGATTTTGAAGATATTGCTATAAAAATCCCTTATGTTTTCTGAGTTTAGGTTTTGTAGATCTTTGTCTTTGTGTTTTAATAACTTTCTGAGAAAGCTTCGGGGTTTAAAATTGCCCCTTTTGGAGGGTATTTTTGGGAGGTTGGAGTAGTAGGTTCTTTTTTGTACGAGTGTTATTTTTGAGGTCATCGAGGAAAGATTGATTTTCTTTTTTTGCCCCGAGATTTTTGGTAGGATCTCGGGAAGGGTAAATACCCTAGGGGGGGGGCGGGGGGTAAATTAGGCCTGTAAAAAATTAACTCGGGGAAAGTTTTGGAGAAAAAAAGGGCGAAAAACCCCCGGGACCTTTAGAGGGGGCACTGCCGACCTTTACAAAAAAAAAAAAATGCTATGAGTTTTTGCAGAGAGTTACTATTTACCAAGATGATTTCCTTCCCTAAAAAATTTCAACACCAAAAACCATTTGGGAAAAGGGTTACCAAAAATTTTCTTCTTTTCCCCGAATCACCAACAAAAACCCCTTTGGGCACAAATAATATAAATAGAAAGAACCAAACCCTGGGGGGAACCAACCCCCCAAAAACCATGTTTTAAATCCCGTGGTTCAGCTCCCCACAAGGTTTCCCAAATTCCAGTTGTTTGAGTGCCAAAAAAGGCTTGGAGCTTTGAAAACTCCTAATAAAATCCCCAAGTCAAGGAAGTGAATCCTTGGGGTTTGAGGGGAAAATTCCCTTATTTTCAACATGAAAGGATCAAGGGGGGCCCAAAAGGGGGGGTAAAATTGGGCTTTTTTTTAAAATTTTAAAGCAAATTAAAAAAACCATAAAATTGCCAATCACCCCCTAGGCCTACCTTTTTCCGTGTGCCCCACTAGAAACCCCGGGTAGCAGTCCTTTAGGAATTAAAAAAAACCTAAGCAATTCAGTGGGAAATGTAAAAAAACAAGACAAAAAAGTAACGGGAAATGAAAAGGAGTGGGGAAAAAAGAAAATCTCATTGACGCGCGTTTTTTTTCCCGAGGTATTGGGGTGTCGACACCCCCCCCCCCTAGTCCCGTTGGACCCCCCGCAAGGTATCGCTCCCTTCTACCCGCGAAAGGGTTAGGGGGTTTTTCTTTTTACGGGCTATTCTTCGCCACCCCGGCTCGGTAAATTTCGCCCCAAAAACCCGATCACAGAGCTTGGAAAAGAGCCGCCAACAATTTTCCTGGGGTCACTTTTTTTCCGAACCCCACCAACCCATTAGGTCCCCTGTCGAACCCCAAAGGGAGTAACAAGCAAAAGGGCCCTTCACAAAAACCCATCAAGGCTGGGGCGGTGGGGGATGCACACAAGTCACTCCAAAATCAATCTAGGGGGGGAAGAAAAAGATAAACCTCTCTCTAATCTCCTCTAAATACCCTTTCTTGGTCCCCAAAAAAGTTTTCTAAAGGGTTTGTCCCCAGCTGAAAAAAAAAGGGCCAAAAAATTCCCTAAGGACCGGGGGGGAAACCCTAAAAAATAGCCCCCACCCCCAAAACTAGCTTTTTTTTTACTTTTTCTTCTCTCAAAACGTACCCCCGGGACTAGCCCGGACCTCATACCCCCGGGGCCATGCAACGGGCCCGGGAAAAGCTAAACTCTGATTTCAAACTCAGGAAAACCGTGGGGACTACTTGCTTGGTCCGACGCACTGGCCCAAAACGCTCGGGATGGAAGCCTCGGTGTCTCTGAGTGAAAATTTTTCCCTTCTTTTAGGAACCCCCGGGGGCCACTCCCCTTGGCCCGGGGTTGCCCGGGTTTGGGGGGACCCCCTCGGTTTTGGAGCCGGGGGAGCTCCCTACATAAAACAACCCCTATCTTGGGGGTGGGACAAACCGTCGGACACACCGTCAGACAAGCCCGGGCCCTTCCTTTTTCTCTGAAAAGCCCCCGGGACCACTTCCTATGGTCCAGTGTTTTCCCCGGGACAGGGGGTCCGGGGCTCCTCGAGCTGAAAAATCTCCCTAAGTAAAGGGACCTTTGGGACCACTCTCCTTGGTCCGCCCCCAAATTGAAAGGAGGGGGGTCCGGAGCCTCTTTCTCCCTCTTTTTCAACTGATTTCGTTTGAGGTTTTAAAAGGGATTTTGCTCCTACCATTTCTAGGGTTTAAAGGGGTGAAAGCAAGGTCTCGGGACAAGTTTGACAAGTGTGCATTTATCCCCAAAATTTTTCCTAAACTCCCCCAAAGGCAAGATACAAAACCTTATCCCCCCCTTTAATTTAGGGTTTCAAAGGAAAAAAAAAAAAGCCCTAGTTTATACTTAGTGCCCTTCTCAACCTTCCCGGGCACTAAGAATACCTAGCCCTTTCAATTTGTATCAGCATCCTTTGAAAACCCGAAACGTTTTTCCCATCGGGGGGCATGAATATCCTTTTAAATTTCCTTTAAAAAATGCACCCACTAATGATTTTAAACAAAAACAACTTTCCCCTTACAAAACAAAAACTTTAAATCTTTGTGATTAGTATTGTCATTAATGCCTAAACATAAGGGTCCATGTTTCTAAAAATTCCCCCCCCTTTTTAAAGGGATTGACGACAATACAAGCTGGGAGTAGAAATTATGAGGAATTTGTAAGAAAAAACACATACTTGAAAAAGGAGATAGGCAGGGGTTTAGTGAAAAGGGAAAGAAAAGTACTTTTCCCAAACCCCATTCAACCCATGACAAAAAACAAAGATAAAATTTGACATAGTATTTTGATTAAAAAAAAGGAATGTATACCCAAAAAAGATCAGAGATTAGCGCGGAAGCAATATAGCAAAACCCAAGTGAAAAGATATAAAAAATAAAAATAATTTTCCAAACATGTCACAAAAAACCATAAATTTTCTCAACCATCACACAAAACAAAACAATGCAAAAAGGGACGGAAAACCCCCGTAATGAAAATGCAAAAAATTTTTTTATACCATAAAAAGGGAAACGAGTCACTAGCTCCCCCTAAAGCTAGCCCAAACTCAAACTCTCCCTCCCCCCCCTTTGGCTTTTTTTGAATGTGACACCCTGTGTAACCTTGCATTAGGATCATCATTACCCACAAAGGGAAATCATTTCATTGTTTCATGTTTGCTTTATAAAAATCATTCCATTTTTGGGTGTTTATTTTGTTTAAAAACTGGGAAATTGAATAGGTTTTTTTGTGCAAAAATTTTTGTTTTTAAACCCAATTGTTTATTTAAAACCCTTGCTTTTTTAAAGGGTAAAGTGGGTTTTTTTTTATTTTTTATTTCCCCTGCTTATTTTTAAATAAAAATAAAAAAAAAAGGGAAAAAGGAAATCAAAAATCGAGACGGGCCCGAGAACCCCCCCTTGCCCCCAAACCCCCCTCGATAAAAAGTGAGGAACCAAAGGGTTGAGCGAACAAACCCCGGGCAAAAAAGGCTGGGAACCAAAACCCAGGGGTCGACGCCCCAATCAGTCTATGGGCCCCCCTACCCTTAAAGGTTTTCCCCCGACTTCGCCCCCTCAAAAATTTGGGGGACCGGGGGCTTGGTCCAAACAAACCCCGCAGGGAAGGTTTGGGACCGAGTGGGGAGGTTTTGGGCCCGAGTGGGGGGCCCAAAATAAACCGATCGACCCTCCCTCGATTTTGACCCCTCTCCCGCCGCTCGCCCAAAAAACGCACTTTCCCGGCGCACGGCTCGGCGCACTTCACCCCCCCCGGCTGACCCGTACGTCGGATTCACCCGGGCCGCGGGGCCCCCGGCCGTTTGGCCAAACCAAGGAAAGGGTTGGAAAAAAGGGCCACCCGCCGCCGCGGGGGCTTTTTGCGCCAAACACGCTGTCCCCCGCTCGCGTTTGGTCTCACCCCAAATCCGAGTAATGGGCGTCGACCAAGCCCGCTCCTTTTTGGGTGCCCCCAAGAAAGCTGGGCCCCGTGCCTTTCCCCCCGGGCCCCTCCTGCCCCCACTTTCCCCTTCTAGCAGGCCGGTCGGCCAGGGCCCAAACAAAGAGGAGGCCCTTTTACCCCACCACCTCCCGACTCGTCCCCCCACTCATCCCCCAACTCGTTCAATCACTCGTAGTTCTCGTTCTTCCCGCCGAAGCCCCAAGCACCCGAATTTCACCTTCTTTTTTAAATTTCCCCCCACCCAACCCCCCTTTGCTAAATTTTTCTCGCACAAAGTTTTCGCTTTTCCCCGCCCCCACGCTGCTCGTTTCTTTTTTCCCCCAGCCAAGCATTCCAGTCGCCAGAACCCCTTTTCCCCCATTCTTTGATTTCCGAGTCGCCCCCCAAAAAGGGGATCAACCGGTTTTCCCCCTTCCCGCCGTCCTTTCTCCGACGCCTCCATCTTCTTTAAAAGCTTAAACCGGGATTTAAACCCGAGGAAAAAAACCCCTTTTCCCCAAAAGTTTCGGGTTCGCCCCCGGTCTCCAAAAAACCCCGGGTTGGGAAATGCACATTGCCGCCCCCGCGGAGTTTGGGAACGGGGGACCTTTTTCCTTTCAGACCCCTCTCTGGCTCAGTTTACCCCTCAAGCCGCCCCGCCACCCCACCAACGTTTGCTAAGCACCACAGCGCCGGGGCAAAAATTCGCCGTTTTCCCCCACCGCCGGGGTTTGCCCGGCCCCCGCACACGTTGACCCTTTTCCCAAAGTAGTCAGTTAAAAACCCAACCCCCCAGTGGTGCCGTGGGCACCCCAAACCCCCTTAGCACACCCAAATTTCCCACCCCCGGATTTTCCCCTGCCGACGAGAAAACGTCGAAAAAACCCCTTTTTCTGTTTTTCTGCTTGAGGTCGTTTGGACCCCGGTAATCAAAGGGGTTCAGGGCTCGCTGTTCCCCTTCGACGTGCCTCGACCCCTTTTCCCGGGAAAATGATTTCCATTTTTTCTTTTTTCCCAGTTGTATCCCTTTGCTTGTTTGGTTATTTAAGAGTTGGTAAAGTCTTGTTGCAAGGGTTTCTGTTTAGAAAATTTTATAGCCGTTTTGTCCCTGTACCCGTAGTGTACCCCTATAGTTTTTTGGTGGGTTCCCCTTTGGTATGGGTTAGAATCTCTGTTTGTTTTTAAAAAATTCCGTTCAAGCATCATCCCCTTCCCACCTTCGGGTTTTTTTTAAGCTTTGGGCAATAAAAAAATTTTTGGATGTTAAAGGAACATCGGGGACCCACGGGAAAAACCGCAGAAAGGGGGTTTAACCGGAGTTTAACGGGGAGTACCAAGACCCTCGACAAAAACCCTTCCTGATTGCCCTGACCCCCAAACCCTCCACCTTTCTCAAGGAAAACCCGGGGGCCCTTTTAGGCCCCCAGTTTTTAAAAATTAATCTATTTGGGAGTATTTTATCTGTGATGCTTAGGGGGATGGGAGTTTTTTGAATCCCAAAATTGATGCATTCCCTTTCCTTGATATTTTTTACCTACCTTTTACCCCTTTAATAATAAATAAAAGAAACCCGTTTTAGCATGCTTAGAAAAATTTTTTCCCCTTTTTTTTTTGTTTGTATTACCCCCTTGGGGGTAATACACCCGGGGTTGGCATATATGCTTTTCTGGGGAAAGAACCTTGGGGTAGTAATAAAAATATGGGTTCCAACGGAAAAGGCAAGTGCCCCAAGTGGTCAAGATTTTGGGGGGCAGCCCCGTCCGTTGGATGTGTGGGTTTTGTACACGATGGGGCCCCTTTTACATCTTTGAATGCCCCCTTTCGCTTGGGGGCCGTTGTGATTATCGACCCCAAAGCCGATTTTAAACCTGCCCGGGGAGGTTTTTCTCAGCCTATTTGGGGGGACCCTTTTGACTGTAGAAAAGGAACTGCCCCGGGGGGGGCCTTTCTTTTTTCTAAAATTGGTGGGACAAATCTGGGGACCCGGTCGGTTAACCACCTGGACTTTTTTGGGAGGGGAAACCCAAAATTTTTTTGATAAACCCGCGGGGAAAAAAGCATGGGCGTGTGTTAAAGGTAATTTTTACCGGGCCGGGTGTTATAAATTTCGAATTCCCCGCCCCCCGGGATAGGGGGGGTTTTGGGCTGGGGTTTTCCCAGGTAAAACCCCATGTGACATCTTAGTGGTTCTACAAAAATATTGACAAGGAACTGGATATATTTTTACTATATTTTTTTGAATTTTTAAAGTGTTGCTATAGTTTGGGAGCAAAAACCCTAGAAATAATTTAGTAGGATAAAAAAAATGATTTGTCACCGCATCATTAAAGTGAACCCCCTTTAAGTTAAGTTTTCCCGAAAAAGTAAAGCTTACCCAACTCCTTTTACAGCCATGCATATCCTTGGAGTTTTTTTTCATTTTAGAAGGGGGGGTTCTACGAGTACATTTCCCAAATTCGGGGGTTTAAACCCCGTTTGTTGGGGAGGGCCCAAAATTTTAACACGACTATTGTAAGCCCTGTCTTTTTTCCTTTCTACGGAAAAAGGGGATTGGCCCTTTGGGCGGTCTTCTACAAGCCCCATTTTTTTGTGTTATGGGCCCTGACGTTGGGGGCCCCCCCTTGTTTTTAAAACTTCCAAGTTTTTTCAAACAATGTTTTATTGGGGCCACATTTGTTGGGGCGTAAGTACTATTTTTTTATTTGGAAAAAAAGTGTTGTAAAACTTTATTTGGGTATTTTAAGTATTTGGGTTTGATTTTTTGGCTCGTTCGAATGTGTACCCCTGAATGAAACGCGACCCGGGATTTGATGTAAAAGAAATCCTTTGGTTTTCCCGGGAAAAAAAACCGGGATTATATGGGTTTAAAGGGTTTTTTAAAATTGGTAGCTAATCACAACTTTTCACTTGATCTTTTATTTTTTGGGGGCGGTTCCGTAAAGTTGGAAATCAAAGATTGTTTCAGGAATCCTAATCTTTTGAGAAAATTTTTCAAAAAAACCCTTGTATTTTAAAAAAACTTTTTTTTTTTTATAAATTTTAATTTTTGAAATTGGGTTTCCCAGAGTCTAGCCCTTTTAACCCCCTTAACCCTGGGGAAATTCAGGTGGCTTTAGTTATACTAATTTGGGGTTTGGGGGTTTTTGGGGTCATGCGGGATTTTGAAATTTTGCTGGGAATCTTTCCGGGGAAAAAAAATGTTACTGGGTTTAAAAAATTTTGCTTTAAAAAATTTTTTTGGGGGGATGTGAGGAAAGCCCTTTCCCAAAACCATTGGTAAAAAGGAAAAGTGATATTTTGTTTATTTTAAGGGATATGCGAGCTTTCCGCAGACATATTTGAAAAAAGTATAAAAATTGCGGGGTGGGTTTTTCCGAGTTTGGTGCATAAGGTTTTGGTAATAACGGGGACTTATTTTAGTACATATAAAAGGAATTCCCCGGGTGATTTTTCGGGGAAAATTTTTTGGGTTTTGTTTTTTTTGGGCTGAAATGAATTTTCTGCGGTACACTAACAAACCAAAACCATTTTAAAACGAATAACTGCGTAATGAGAAAAATTCTTTCTTTCCCAAAACCGACTAAAAATGTTAGGACTTAGAGTCATTTAGTTGAGTAAAGAATTATTTTACGTTTAAAGGGAAACATTTTTTATATTCTTTTTACCATGTCATCCCCCCTTAAATTGAAAACCACCCCCTTTTTTTGTTTAAAAATACAAAACCTTAATATCTGCTCACGAGATTCAAAACCCCCCTTTTTTTTTCAAAATCCCCTTACCCTTCAAAAACCGCCAGGAAAGAAACCCGGGAGGAGCAGGGGGGTTCCCCTCGCCACCCTTTGGAAAGGGAAAGATAAACCAGGGGGAAATTTTTTTTAAACGTATTTTGGGGCTCCCAACCCCCTTTTGGGCGATTTTTGGCACGCCTTTGGGTTTCTGAGGGCAATAAACCCCAAAGGGTACTCTTGGCAAAAAAGAAAAGCAGTATGGTCAAGATTCTTGGGTTCGGGTTAGACCCAAAATTTAAAAGTTTTGGAAGGGGGGGCCCGGGACTGGTCAGGAGGGGACGATCGTTACCCAAGGGGGAGCTTGTGCTAACGATGGACCAAACAGGGAAAGCATCCCGGGTGCTAAAGGACATCATGCTGGGTTTTCCCACCCTTTCGGGCAGAGCAGGGCCGGGGAGGGGCCCCCTCGTGGATAATTTTTCCCTGTGGATTGGGTTCCCGGGAGGGAGGGGGGCACTTTGCCCGGGGGTTTGAAGGGGGTTTTTTTTTGTGGGGACCCCAGCCTTTGGTGCCACTGGGCTTTCTAACACTTGGGAGTTCTAGAGCGTATTTCGGGAAAGATGTTTTAACAAAAAATCCACAACCCCACGATGGGGAAAAGCGATTTTGCGGGGGAGTTCGAGACGCAGTCGAAAAACCCTTCGGGCCCAAGTTAGCCAGATGACTTTTGGAACGAAATTTCAGGGCTCAGGCAAAATTTGGGAGGAGGGAGCACCGCTCGTGTGGTCAGTGGGGCATTCCTTTCGATGCCACCAATTTCCAAAAATGAACCCTTGGAACCGGTCCGGGGGGACCGCAGGCTGATTTGGCAGAGTTAAGGGAAAACCCTCAATGGACAGAAGTCCCCTTTTTAAAAAAAACAACCTGCACGAGGTTTTTTCCACCCCCCCCATCACAGCAGGCAGAAGCAGAGCTAAAGCCGCCAAAAGGAAACCGGGCCCGAAGAGCCAGAGCCACGGATGGATGACCCTTGGTCCTGACTACCGAAACGAGGTTTCCCCGACGAGCCCTCAAACGACGACAACCTCGACGACAACTCGGAGAGCACGACTACCCCGAGGGTTACTGAGCGTAGTTTAGGGTTGCCCTTCCGCTAAAGGAGCTTTTGTATCTTGGTGTTTTTTTAAGACTCTGTTTAATTTGGGTCTTCGAATGTTTTAAGCCGAATATGGAATTTAAGTCCCGACGGGGTTTTTTCGGCGACGGGAAATTTTTTAAAGTTTTTGTATGTTTATGATGAGCAATTTAAATTTTTATGGGTTTTTTGATGAGCAATTAATTTTGTGTGTTATTGTGGGAAAGGGGAATAATTATATCTTTGGTCGGTGCTTAATGTTTTCCCTTTAGTACAAACCCCAAAATTTTTTAATCATTCAAATTAAAATCTCATCTGATTTTTGCTTGTTAAAAGGGCTATTCAGATGACGGCTAACACCGTCGCACCCAACCCGGGGGGAAGGGGGGGGGCACCCCGAGAGAGGAAATTGCCCCCAACCCCCACCCACCTGCAAATTTTTCAACCCCGGGAAACGTTTTTGGGGCCCCCTTTTTGGGGTTTTTCCAAAAAAAAATGTCGAAAAAATTTCAGGGGGAAAGAATGAAACTCTGCGGGAAAAAAAATGCCCCAAAACAGTCAGCAGCACAAAAAAAACGCAGGGGGGCCCCCACCCCCCCCAGTTTTTGTTTTTATAAAAGGGTTTCATGGACACTCCCCCCTCCTTTTTTTTAAAGGGGAAAAAACGGGAAAAACCCCTGGAAAAGGGGGGGTGATTTTGGTGCACTTTCCTTTACACAGAAGTTTCGAAATTTTTCATTTTAAAGGGGGGGGTTTTAAAAAGGGGGGTTAAAGGGCCCCGCCAAAATGGAAGGGCCAAAAAGATTGGTGGGGGCCCCAAAAAGGTTTATAAAAATTGCCTGCCGGGACGTTTGTTAATTTGGGGGTTGGGGTTTTTCCCCCAGCTTTTGCGCCCTCATAAAAACCAAACGGGGGGTGGGTGGAGGGGTTTTTGCCTTTTTTGAGTTTTTTTTTCGGTTTTTTTCCCCCCGGGGCCAGAAAATTTTTGGGGGAACCCCGCAGTTTAAAAAAGTTTTTCCCCCCTTTTCCATGATTTTTTCAAAAATGAAGCCCCAAAAGGAAATTTCCAGCTTTAAGAGAGGCATGAAACCCCCTCTTTTGTCCAAGTGGGGGAAAAATTTTAAAATAAACTTTCAGTGACTTTTTCAGGGGGACTGCTTGAATCAGGAAAAACCCAAAGACAAAAGGTTTTTTTTCGGGAAAAGCGTGGCGGATCCCGGGGAAGGGGGGTTTTTTAGGGGGGAGTTTTCCCCCCGCCCTTTTAAAAGGCCCCCTTTTTTGTCCCCACAAGTTGGGGGCCGTTTCCCACCCCCTCAAAAGGGGGGGAAAAGGGGGGTTTTTTTGTGCTCGTTTCCCCTTTCCAAAAGGGGCCCCTTTTTTGTTTAAATCTACCAAAAAAAGGGTAAAAAACCGCAGCCCCGCAGGGAAGTCAAAAAAATGCCATCTGTGGGAGGGGGGGTGCTTCAATTTTTCGGACAAACAGGGCACCCCCCCTTTTCCCTTTTTCACGAACCCCCGAAGGATTCCCCCCCTTTCCCCCGCGCCTCGCACAAAATTTTTTATTTATACAAAACCCCCGGGGGAAAAAAAAAAAGAAGGGGGGCCCCTTTACGGTGGGGTTCGTTTTTTTTTTAAAAAAAATTTCCCCCCCCGTTATTTTTTTTTTGATTTTTGGAGGGGGACATTCATTCGTTAGTTGGGAAAAAAGTGTTGCGGGGGGCCCCAAAAAAGGTGGGAAAAATTTTGGGAAAAAAAGTAAAAAAGGGGGAGTGCAGAGGAAAAAGTAAAAAATTTTTCTGTAAAAAAAATAAAGGTTTTAGAAATTTCCCTGGGGCCGGGGGCGATACCTTTTAAAAACCCCTCGGTTTTTAAAATGAGGGTAGGTTTTGATGTTTAAACCTTTGGGTTTGGGAATTTTGGGGGAAAAAAATTGGGAAAAAGGGAAATTTGATAAACGCCCAATGAGCAGAAATTTTCACCGGAAAACCCCCGGGGAAAAAAGTTTCCCTTTTTTAAAAAATTTTTAACCAAAAAACCCAAAACGCCCCTTTGGGGGCATGTTTTTTATTTCTTTCAGGGTTGGGTTTGGGAAAAAGGGTTTCCCCCCTTTTTTGGGTTTCCAAAAAGTGTTTCCTGATGATCTTTTCCCCCGGGTTTTTTCCGGGTCGAAAATGTCGGTTTTTCTTTTGAGGGGGGGTCCCGGGGAACCCCAACCCCTTTTTTCCAGGGGGGAAAACCTTTTTGGTTTCCCCCCAACCCCCGGGTTTTTAGAAAAAAAAGAAACAAAAAACCGGAGTTCTGGAAAAAGGTTTTTAAAACCGGGGTTTTTTTCCCCTTGGGGGGGGGGCCCCCCCCTTTTTGGGGAAAAAAAAAAGGATAAAAAAAAAAGGGTTTTGGTAGAAATTTTCGCTCCCCCCAATTTCAGTTTCCCCCCCAAAAAAAAAAAAATCCCTTTTCCCCCCGGGTTTTTTTGTTGTTCGTTTAGTTGTCTAAAGCAAAGTGTTTTTCCAAGATTGATCTTTTTATCTGGGTTTTCCCTCAGATTAAAATCCAAAAAAAAAATTGGGGGCCCAAAACCCCCCTTTTCCAAAATTGGTCTCTTTTAATTTCTATGAAGGGGTTTTTGGATTGCCCAAAAGCGCCCGCGCATTTTATTTTTCCCCTTTTGAACTCCGTGTTTTTTTGCAAGGTTGGGGTTTAATTCGTGGTAGTTTTTTATCGTGACATCCGGGTTTAAAATTGGGGGAAAGAGAAGGACACGCAGAAAACCTGGGGGTTTGGGGCTGAAACGGTTAAAAGGAAAAGGGGGTTTTGCCCCCAATTTTTTTAAGGGGGTGGTTCTGGTTAAAAAAAAATTTTCCTTTTTTTTGGGGCTTTTTCCCCTTTTTCGCTTTGGGGTTTTTCAGGGTTTTCCCCAAAGGGGCCCCAAAAAGTATGAAATTTGGGAAAACACCCGGGTTTAAAGTGCATGGGGTTTGCCCAACCCCTTTTAAAAGGGTTTTTCCCGGAAATTAAACCCCGTTTTTTTCCCCGGGCTTTTCTAAGATAAACCCAAAAAAAAAGGGGTTTAAACAGAAAAACAAAAAGTTTGAATGGAGCGCAGATTGTAAAAAAAGGGGGGCCCTACCTTGCGGGGGCACTGTTTTACAAAAAACACCCCCTTTTTTTCACCCCAACCCAAAATTTTTGGGGAAAACCCCTTTTTTTTTTTTGGCCCCCGATCAACCCTTGGGGTTAGGGGTGTTGTAAAGGAATGGAAGGGGGCATTGCGTATTTCCCCCTTTCAACCCCATTTTTATGGGGAAAAAAATTCCCAAAAAATGACTTGGGGTTTTGCAGCAGGGTTTTGGCCCCCCTTTGAAGGTTTTAAAAAAAATTAAAAATTTGGGGGAAATTCCTTTTTTTGCCCCTTTTTCCGGTTTTTAAAAGTTTGAAGTTTTTTTGGTTTTTTCCCCGTCTGAATTGGGGTTTTGGGGGAAAAGGAAAAATTTTGGTTTTGGGGTAAACAAGGATTTTTTAATTGGAAGTTTCATTATCATCCTGGAAAAGCAAATGTTGTAGCAGACTTTGGGGCCCCAAAATTTTATTTAAAATTTTTTGCAACCCTTGTTAAAGGGTTTTTATCTAATTTTCCCCTTTGGTCTAAATAAAAATTTTTAATTTTCCCCCGTTTTTTTGGGTAGGATATTTAAAATTGAAGGGAAAATTTTAAAAAAAGGGCTTTTGGAAACAAAAAAAGGGTTTGGAAAAACCCCCCCGAATTTTTTGAATTTCAAAGTGGTTTTTAAAAAGGGGGGCCCCCGGGGGTTTTTTCAGGTTTTTTTTTACCCCCGGGTCCCAATCTTGCGGGGAAAAAGGGTTCTCAATGAAAACCCCAAAAAAATCAAAGTTTCAATCCACCCCCGGTAGCAAAAAAAAATGTATAAAAATTAGGGGCAAGGGTTTTTTGGTTTGGGCTTTTAAAGGGGAAAAAAGGATTTTCGCCAAAAAATTTTTTCGAAAAAATGGGTTTGTGTTTTCGGGATCAAGGCAGTGCACATGAAAAACCCGCCGGGGTTACCAAACCCCTTTCTATACCGAGTGGGGGAAAAAGGGAAAGGGGGAAAAAAATATGGAAAATTTAAAAAAAGGTTTTCCTTTAAAACCCGAAAAAAAAAAGACTCTATATGGGTTATTGTTAAAGGGTTTTAAAAAAAGGTTTTTTCACTTCAAAAAAATAAAAAAAACCCCCGACCAATTTAGTATGCGAGCTTTAATTTTTCAGAATTTTTTTTAAGGGGGGCATGGTATTCCTAAGGGCCTTTTATCCACAGAGGGTCAAGTTTAACGCTCTTTTTTTTGGGGCAGTTACATAAAAAATTTTGGGAAAAAAATTGGGGGCGAAGTTCCGGGGGATCACCCTCCAAAAAAAATGGAAAAACGGAACGGTTTTAAAAAAATGTTGGAAAAAAAAGGGGTTAAAGCTGTGTTTTTTTTCAGAGAAGGGGGGATGGGGGGGAAAAAAATTACCTTTTGGGTTTTGTTTTTTTTAAAAAAAAACAGTTACCAAGAAAAAAAAAAATTTAAAAAGGCCCCCTTCCCATGCCTTGTATGGAAAAAAAGTTAGGGGAACCCCCCCCAAATTTTGGAAACCGGGGGGTAAGGGATTTATGGGAAAAAACTTTTTTGAAGGGAAACAGGAGGGGATAATCCCCCCACGTTCAGGAAAAATTCAAGGCAAAATCAATTTTTACAGAAAAGGGGTTTTTCAGATCAAAGGAAAAGGGGGGAAAACCCTTTGGGGGGTTTTTTGGGGATTTTTGGGGGAAAAATTTAAAGGGGGTTTTTCCCAAAAAAAAGGGTTTTTCGCTTTGGAGGGTTTAAAAAAAATTAGGGAACCCCCCCCAAAAGTTTTTGGGCCTTTTAAAAAACCCTCCCCCAAAAAAAAGGGGGGAAATGGGCTTTTTTTTTTTTTTTTTTTTTTTTTTTTTTTTTCCCCCCCCGATGAGTTTTATTTTTCCAGTGTTTTTCCCCCTATCATAGTTCAAGAAGTGCCTTTTTTTGGGTTTCCCGAAAAAGAATTTGTTCCAAAAAACAAAAATCGTTTCAGCTCGACTTGGGAATTTTTTTTTGGGAAAAACCCCCGAAGATTTGGGGTCCCCAAAGGGGGGATCCCCCCGGGAAAAAGGGGAAATGAAAGGGTTCAAAGTTTTTTGGGGGTCATCATGGTCCCCGATCAACCGGGGAGCCGAGGCCCACCTAATCCAAACCCAAAAAAAACCCCCCCCTTTTTTTTAAAAAATTTTGGGGGTAAAAAAAAATTCAGGAAAAGAAATTTTGTTAAAAAGGGGGAAAAGGGGGGTGGGAAACCTTTTTGGCAAGTTTTCATTAGGATCATCTTTTGCCCCTAAGGACATCATTTCATTGATTCATGTTTGCATATTCTATCATTTTCCCCTTTTGTGTTTATATGTTTTGAAACTAGAATTGAATAGGTGTTTTGTGGGGGAATCTTGGGTTTTAAAAAAACCCCTTTTTTTTTTAAAACCTTTTTTTTTTTTTTTGGGTAAAAAGGGTTTTTTGGGGTTTTGTTTTCCCTGCTTATTTTTTCAAAAAAAAAAAAATGGAAAAAAAGGAAAAAAAAAAAATCGAAAAAAGGCCCAGAAACCCCCCCTCGACCCCGACCCCCCTTGATAGAAAAGTGACAAAACCCAAAGGGGCCCGAGCGAAAAGACCCCGGGGCCCAAAAGGGGGGACCCCCCCAGAGGCTTTTTTCGAAAAAAATAATCCAACCCAAAGCCCCTACCCTTCCCCCTTCAACCCCTTTTTAAAAATTTTTTTAAAAGGGTTTTGGGCCCCCGGGGGGGAGCGAACAACCCCCCACGGAAGGTTTTTAACCCCCTCGGGGGCTCCATCAACCCCCCGACCCTACCCTCGTTTTTCGGGGTTTTTTCCCCCCCGGGGCCCCCCGGGCCCCCCAACAAAAAGCCGCGCACCCCCCCCCACACCTCACCCAAAAAGGGGTACCCTAAGTCGGGGGGCAAACCCCCCGGGGGCCCCCGGGGGGGCCCGGGGGGCGGGGAAATGGAAAAAGCCATCGCCGCCGCTTCGGGCCTTTTTCGCCCCATGCTTTTTGGGCCCCTTTGCGGGGGGGTTTTCCCCCCCAAAAAAAGAGTAAGGACGTTGACCAAGGGCCCCCCCCTTGGGGTTTTTTTTGCCAAAGCACGGGGGGCCATAGCAAAAAAACCCCCCATCGCCCTCCGTCCCCCTTTTTGCGCGGGGGGTCCCCGGGCCCTGCCAAGCAAAGGGGAGGGGGTTACCCCCCCAAACCCCCCCCTCTCCCCACTCAAACCCCAAATTTTAAACACTCGCAGTTTTTTATTCCTTTTTTTCCCCCATGGGGGGCTCCAAAACCGCAAAACCCCCTTTTTTTCAAACCACCCCCCAAACCCCCTTTTTCTAAAAATTTTTCGCAAAAGCCTTTGCTTTTTCCCCGCCCCCACGCTGCTTCCCCCCCCTTTTTCCCCCCAAACACTCCCGTCGTGGGGAAAAACCCCTTTTTTTTTTCTTCAATCCGGTCGCCCCAAAAAGCAAAAATCAACCCCGCGTTTTTTCCCTTTTGCCGTCTCGTCTCCCCCCCCCCTCCTTTTTTCGTGGAAGCTTCGCCGGGGTTAAACCCCCGGTTTTTAAAAAACCCTTCCCCCCCCTTCAATTCAAAACCCTGTCGTCACAGCAAAACCTTTTTGGCCCCCCGGGGCCCCTTTCCCCCGCCCCGGGGCTTTCACGGGGGGCCGGTTTCCTCAGGGCCTCTCTGGGTCCTTGTTGTTGCCCCCACGGGGGCCCCAGGGGCCCCCCCCCCAAATGATTTCCCATCTTTTTTTTTAGTTATTGCCTTGCTTGTTTTTGGGGGTTTTTTGAGTTGGTTTAAAAATCTTGTTTTAGTTTTTTTTTAGAATTTAAATTTAAAAATGTTTTTTCCCCCTAGCCGTTCTTTAGGGGCCCCGGTTTTTTGGTAGTTTTTTTTGGTTTTTTTAGAATCTCTTTTGTGTGTTTTTAAAAAAGTTCAAGCATTTTTTTCCCCCCCCCCATTTTTTTTTTTTTATTTCATTGCAATTTAAATTTTTGGTTTCCCCCGGGGGGAAAAAAGGGGGCCCCCAAAAGCCCAGGGCCCCGGGGTAAAAAAGGGGGGGTAGAGGGGGGACCCCAAAAGGTTTGGGGAAATAACCTTCCTGAGGGCCCTTTTTCCCCCAAAACCTTTCCCCCTTTTCTCAAGGGAACCCCCGGGGGGTTTTAAACCTCCCAAAAATTTTCCAAATTTAAACTTCTTGAGTATTTTTTTACTATGATCTTTTGGGGGGGAGGAAAAAGTTTTTTTTTCCCAAAAAATGCATTCCCCTTTCCCTTTAAATTTGGTTTTCCTTTTTTTGTTTCCCCGTTAAAAAAAAAAATTTAAAAAAAAACCCCCCCGCATGCTTAAAAAAAAGGGGTTAACCCCCTTTTTTTTAAAATTTTTTTTTTTTTTCCCTCGTTTTGGGAAACTTAAAAAAAAGGGTTTGGGTTTTTTTGCAAAAAGGGGGGGAAACCTTTAAAAATAGTAAAGAAAAAGGTCCCAACCCTTTTTGGGAAAGGGGAAAAAATGCACCAATGGTTTTTGACTTGGGGGGGGGGGTTTTTTTTCCCTTTTGGGGGGTGAGGGGTTTTTTCACGATGGTTTGGCCCCCTTTCATTTTGGAAAGGGGCCCCCCTTTTCCCCCGGGGCCCTTTTTTAGTATACCCCCAAAACCGATAAAAAACTGTCCGGGGGGTTCTTTTTCCACTGTGGGGGACCCTCCCCCACTGTAGATACGATTTTGCCCCCTGGTTTTGGGCCCCTTTTTTTTCTACAATTTTTGGTTGGGGGGACTTAGATCGCGGGTTACCACCCGGACTTTTTTGAGCGGGTTTTAAACCTTTTAAAAAGGGCCCGAGGGGTAAAAATTTTTTGGGCGGGTTTTTAAAAAAAAAACTTCCAGTTTTGGTTTTTTATTAAAATTTTTAAATTGGCCCCCCCCCCCCCCCTTTTGGGGGTGGGGGGGGATGCTGAAAAATTTCCCCCGGTAAAAAATCCATGTGAATTTTTTTTTTGGTTTCTAAAAATATTGAGAAGGAACCTTGGGGGGTAGTTTTAATTGTTTTTTTTAGTTTTTTGTGTTGCTATATATAGAGCCCAAAAAAAAAATAATTTTGTAGGATAAAAGATGACTGCTCCCCCGCATCAATTTTTAAAAAAAATCCTTTTAAATTAAGCATTTTTGCACGTTTTAAAAAATTAACCCCCAACCCCCAAAAAACCCCCCATTGGGGATCCTTGGAGTCCCCTTAAAATTTTTTTTTTTGACGGGTAAGTCTAGGGTGGTACATTCCCCCCCTCAGGGGTTTTTCCCGGGGGTTTTTTCGGGTGGGCCCCTTTTACATCGGCTATTGTAAGGGGGGGTCTCTTTTCCTTTTTTTAAACCCCGGAAAAAAAAAAAAAAGGGGGGGAGGCCTTGGGGGGGGTCTTTTTTCAACTGCTTTTTTTGTTTGGGGGGGGGGCCTGACGTTGGGGGGCCCCCCCCGTCTTTTAAAAAAAATTCCCCAAAAACAGTTTTTTAAAAAAAGTTTTTTTTTGGGGCCCCAGGTGTAGTGGCCGGGGAAGTACAAAATTTTTTTTGGGAAAAAAAGGGGGTTTTAAAAACTTTTTTTTCCCCTTCTTTAAGAAATTTTTGGTTTTATTTTTTTGGGGTCGTTGAAGGAAAAACCCGGGAAATTTTTCGCGTTCCTGATTTGGGGTGAAAAGAAACCCTTTTTGAGTTTTTGGGGGGTCCCGGGGTTTTAAAAAGGGGGGTCAAGTTTTTTTTAAAAGGTAGTAACACTAATTGCATTTAAAAACTTTTTTTTTTGGGGGGCGGTTTGTCACATGAAGCCCCCAAAAAAATAGGCGTTGGGGCGGAGGGGAAAGGGCGGTTTTTGGGGGCCCCCCGGCCCCTAAAAAATTTTCCAGTTTTTTTTTCCTTTTATCTAATCCCCCCCCCGGGGGTTTTGTTTTGGTGGGTGAAGCAGCCCTGGGTGTGGGTTTCTGACGGGCCCTTTGCTGGGTGGGGAAAACCCCCGGGGGAGTGGTGGGGAGGTTTAAAAGGTTTGGAAAAACCCTTTTCCAGTGTCTTTGGGGAAAACCCAGGAGCGGCAGGGTCCGGGGTTTTCCCCCGGCCGGACTCGCCCGGGGGTTGAAAAAACCGGGGACTGCGGGGGTTTTACTGGGGGGGGGTTTTCCACTGTGGAAAGGGTTGAAAACTCCCCCCGGGGGGGGGAGACAGGGCTAGAGCCCGATTTTGGGAAACCTTGGGGAAGCTACTGGGAAAAAAGTGCTTTTCACTGTCGGGGGCAAAAAGGGGTGGGGCCCCAACCTGGGCCCCGCTTTTCTGGGCCCCCGTGGGGGATTTTCCCCCCGGTAATGTCCCAAAAGGACGTAAAAAGGGCTCTGGCAGTAGCCCCCCGGCAGAAAGTGGAGTAAAACCTTTTAGGGGGGAGGGGGTAAAAATGTTAAAGGGGGGGTCAAAAGGGGGAAAAACCCCCGGGCCCCTTTTGAGTCCCCGGGGCGGGAAAAAGGGGGGGTTTAAACCGGCCCCCCGGGGAAACCCCCCTGGACTGTAGGGCCCTAGGGGGGGAGGATTTTTTCCCGGCGGGGGACTTTGGGGCCCAAATTGGGGCCCCCAAAATAAGGGCCAACCCCAAAAAAATTGGGGGCCCCCTTTTTTCCCCCAAAATAAATGTGGGGGGGTTTGGAGGTCCCCCTTTTCAAATTTTTCTGAGGAGGGGGGGAAAAAATCAAGGGGGAGGACCCCGTCCCCCTTGTATGGGGGCCCCCTAAAGGCCATTTTTTTGCTGTTGCAGCTTTTTTTGGGGGTTTAATGAAGGCTTTTTGGGAATTTGCTGCATAGCGGGGGAACTGTCGTTGATCTGAAGTGACCCCCTAAAAACTTTTCCCGCATTTTTTTGCCCGTGCGGCCCCTTTTAATTTCATTTCCCCCAAAGGAAAAAAGTGTTATTTTTTTTAAAGGGCTTCAAAATCTTGGTCTGGGTTTTCAGATTTTTGACCCGCCACCCTTTTAGGGGTTTGACCCCCGGGGGGGCCCAACTTTTGGAAAAGGGTTTTGGGAAATCTGCATCTGGTATCTGAAGTGTCCTTTGGAGTAAAAAACAGCTCCAGTATTTTGACCTGGGCCCCTTTTCTGCTCAACTTTGCGAATTGCCCCTCCTGAGTTTCCACCTCAGCTCTGTCAAGGGGGGGCCCCCCCTCTCTCAAACAAGGGGGGGGGGCCCGGGTTTTCCCAAAACCCGGGGTTTTTTCAAACAAAACCCAAAAACCTAAAAGGGGAAAAAAGAAGTCGGAAAACGGGTTTTAAAGGGGCGGGGGTCCGGGGTTTGGCTCCCTAAACTCAAAACAAAAAATGGGGTAAAAACCCCCAAAGAGCTTTTGGGGAAAAGGGCGGGGGCCCTCTCCCCTTTTTCTATAAACTCCCCTTTTCCGGGACAAAAAGGAAAATTTTTGCAAGGTTTTAAAAAAGGTGTCTGGGGTTACCAGGGTAAAGGGGGAAAACTACTGCTTTTTTTTGGGGGCCTTTCCCTTGAAACCCGGGGGGGGGAAAAAAAAAGTACGGGGGAGGACCTCGTTAAACCTTTTAATGGGGGCCCCAACCCCTTTTTCGGGGCTACGCCTGGACCCCCGGGAAAAGGGGGTTTAAGAGGGGGGTTTCCCCCCCTGTAATTTTACGCCCCCTCGGGGGTTGCGAGGCACTGGGGCCCCCGGTAGCACTCATAGGAAAAACTTTTTTAACCCCCCCGCGGAGGAGGGGGAAATTTCTCTCGGGGGTCGGGCCCCAAATAGGGGGGGTTTTTGGGCCCCCCTCAAAAAGTGTATCAAAAATTTGGCTACCCAAAACCCCAAATAAAAACCTTTTGGAATTTCCCCTTTTTAAACCCCTTCTCTCTAGGTATTTTGGAACGGCCAAAAATAAAGGGCCCCCCGGAAAAAGGGAAGTCGGGGAAAAGGCCTGATCCCCTCACCAGCTAAAAAAAATATGCCCCTTAAGGAGAAAAAACCCTTGGGCCCCCCCTTTTTGAATTTTGGGTAAGCTGAGCTGCTTATAGAAATCCTCCATGAGAGGTGATCCTCCTTGGGGGGCTCGGGGGTTTCCCCTGACCCGGGGGACCATTTCTCAAGGCAAAAAAACCCGGGGTTTTTTTAAATTGCTTCGCGAAAGGGTTTTCCCGTCGGGGTTTTAAATGAGGCTGAACCCTTGGGGGTTTGCAAAAGATGGGGTGATTTAGTTTCGGGGAAAAGTGTGGGAAAGCCCCCAGGAAATGGCGCTAACGGAGTCCCAAGGGCTTCTGTGACAAGCTCTGGTCCCGTGGAGTTCCTCAGATGTGACCCCAGGGTAGAGGGGTAGCGGTAGATCCTGCGGAGGGGTTTCCCCAAATTTTGACTGTGCCTCGGGGAACCCCCTCGTTTTTCGCCCCGGGCTGTTGCATCGGCCACTGCTTTTGGCTTTCTCAGCCCCTGTGAGCTTGGGGCTTTTTTCTTCTTTTCTTTTTTAACAACTAGCTTTTTTTCCCTTATCTCCAGAAGGACGTGGAGGGGGTGGGGGGATCTTTAACCCGACCCAGCGGCGGGGGGCACGAGTTTCTGCGAGTCATCTCTGAACAATCAAAGAAACACTGCTCACTGTCAAACATAGAGTCACTGCCAACTGTCAGAACCCCTGCCACAAGAACCACTGAGAGCTGCAAGGAAAACCCCACCCACTAATCAAGTCACAAGCACAACTGACAAAGGGCCTGCAAGCCACTGGACTGAACCTCTGAGGCTTTGCCTCAATCCTTACTCGCGAGCTTTTCCCCGAGTTCAACTTCCCCTGACTGCTGCTGGATAGAATAGACAGGGTATACATAAGCATATATAACATCTAGAGATAAGAAACCGTATAGAAGCAAGCATCTAGATAAGTGATAGAATGAAATCTAACATGGTACCTGAGGTAAGAAAGCGTAGTTATTCAGAGCAATGTCAAGTACCAAAGCACACTCCGAACGAGATTTACCAGCTGCGAATTACAGTTGGCAATTGATTTAAATGAATTGGATTGAATTGCTTTTAAGAGATATTCAAGGAATAAACTAGGACATGACTCTATCTCGACTCGACGAAACGTGATATCGAAGATGAAGATCATACCCTAGAAGCGAAACAGCAGAGTCGACGACGACGAAAGGCGAAAACGGTCACGAACGAAGACGACGAAGGAGTTCGGTCGAGGACGCGTCGAAACCAAACCCTCCTAGGGTTAGGGCAAACCCTAGGTCCTTGATTTTGCAGTGGCAATGGAAATGGAAGGAGGGGGGTAAACCTAGCGTGCTTGCACTAGCTCGGCAGGAAAGAATGGACGCCGGTGAGATGGGCCCCTCGGCGGCGAGGTTGGTGGAGCGTGTGAACGGCGGCGGCGAAGGAAGGAAGGAGGCGGCTGCGCTGCACGGCGAGGAGAGCAGGGAGCAGAGTAGCGGTGGAGGACGGCGGCGCTTAGGTGGAGGCCTCTCCGGTGGCGATGGCGCGGCGGCGGGGCTAGGGTAGAGCAGCGGCGGAGCAGGCGCGGTGGTCGTACGGACGGCGGAAGGAAACACAGTGAAGAAACAGAGCCACTCTGCTTGGTCCGGAGGCTGGTCTGACGGGTGGTCCGACGGTACCAGAGAAGAGAATACAGAGAGCGCCCGACCACCGGACCAGGGCGTCGGACGACGCACCGAACTGGTCCGATGGAGCACCGGACTGGTCCGACGGTGCAAGGATAGGATTTACAGAGGCACTGGACAACTTGTCATTGGTCCGGTGGAGCGTCGGACACTGGTCCGACGAATTTTGTGGCTGGAGAAAATTTATGCAGTGAGGGTCGAGGCGTCGGACCACTGCGTCGGACCAATGCAGAGTGGTTCGGAGGGTGGTCCGGTGCTTAATTTTGCTCTGAATTTTCCTATTTTTCTCTCCAATCTTTTCTCTTAGCCAAGTACCAACACAAAAGAGCAAAGAGGAACACTTGTTGGACTTAACATAAGAACCATCTCTCAAACCCTCAATTTTAGAAGTAGTTTGCCATAGGCTAAGATTAGTTTTCATAAGAAAATAGTTCAATAAAGCTCCAAGGGTCACCATAGGGGCACAAGAGGGGTATTAGCTGAAGCTAGAGCGTTGAATTGCTCCCCCTAAGTGTTAAACCTTTTGATGACCAAAAAACTTAACCGAAAAGAAACTAATGAGCAACACTTATGCATATGCAATGCAAAACGGAATTTGAATCTAGGTTGCTTGCAAGTTTAAACCACGGTTAAGCTTTGTCACACGCTTTGAGGGAGGTTATCTTAACCGCGTTAGCCAAGCCTATGTGCATTACCAAATTAAACAAGTTATAATACAATGAATGCATGATTCACACAAGCTCATCTTTTAGTGAAGTTAGAGTGATCAAGCACATTCAACTCGCTTCTCAACCTACAAAAGGTTGTTTCATCGAGTGGTTTAGTGAAGATATCCGCCAATTGATCTTCGCTCTTAACTCCAACTAGTGTGATGTCTTTCCTAGCCACATGATCTCTAAGAAAGTGATGGCGAATATCAATGTGCTTGGTGCGATAGTGTTGAACCCGGGTTGTTAGCAAGCTTTACGGCGCTTTCATTATCACACAAGAGTGGAACTTCTTTTAAAAACACGCCGTAATCAAAGAGTGTTTGGGTCATGTATAAGATTTGTGCACAACTTGCTCCCATGGCAATGTATTCCGCCTCGGCGGTTGACAATGCCACACTGTTTTGCTTCTTTGAGGACCAAGAAACAAGTGATCTTCCTAGCATGTGGCACCCACCGGAGGTACTCTTCCTATCAACCTTACACCCGGCATAATCCGAATCGGAATAGCCAACTAGTTGGAAGGGAGCTCCTTTGGGATACCAAAGACCCATGCTAGGGGTGTGTCTTATGTACCTAAGGATTCTTTTAACCGCACAAAGATGCGAATCCTTAGGGTTTGCTTGAAACCTAGCACACATACACACACTAAACATGATATCCGGCCTAGATGCGGTGAGGTAAAGTAAACTACCGATCATAGAGCGATAAAGAGTTTGATCAATCGGTTTACCTCCCTCATCGAGATCGAGATGCCCATTAGTTGGCATTGGGGTCTTGATTGGCTTGCAATCCTCCATCTTGAACTTCTTAAGTAGATCATAAGTGTACTTTTCTTGAGAGATAAAGGTCCCTTCTCTCATTTGCTTCACTTGAAAGCCAAGGAAGAAGGTTAGCTCGCCAATCATTGACATCTCGAACTCCTTGGACATCAAGTCACCAAACTCCTTGCAATGGTCTTGGTTTGTTGACCCAAATATGATGTCATCGACATATACTTGGCAAACAAAGATCTCTCCATTAAGCTTCTTGGTGAATAGTGTAGTGTCAACGATCCCGATCTTGAAGCCCTTCTTGATTAGGAAGTCCCTTAGCCTCTCATACCAAGCTCTTGGAGCTTGCTTTAATCCGTAGAGTGCCTTGGACAACCTATACACATGATTAGGCAAGTCTGGGTCTTCAAACCCGGAGGTTGTGAGACATAGACAAGTTCATTAATGAAACCATTTAAGAAAGCACTCTTCACATCCATTTGAAAGAGTTTCATTTTGTGATGTGAAGCATACGCCAAAAGGATACGGATGGCTTCAAGTCTTGCAACCGGAGCAAAGGTCTCTCCAAAATCGAGTCCTTCTACTTGAGAGAACCCCTTTGCCACCAATCTTGCTTTGTTCCTCACAACCACGCCTTGATCATCTTGCTTGTTCCTAAACACCCACTTGGTGCCAATGATTCTTGCATCCTTTGGCTTCTCTTCAAGTGTCCACACTTGGTTCCGGGTGAAGTTGTTGAGTTCTTCATGCATGGCATTCACCCAATCCGGATCCGCAAGTGCTTCTTCTACACTAGTAGGCTCAACAAAGGAAACAAACGAGTGATGTTCAACATAAGATGCAAGTCTAGAGCGAGTCATTACTCCCTTTGATGGACTTCCTATGATTTGATCATGGGGGTGAGCTTGAAGGATAGATGTTGATCTTCTATTTGTCTCTTGAGGAGGAGGATGCGGTGCTTCAACATTGCTTGCTTCGGCCTCGGCTTGATCTTGAGGAATGTGAGTGTCTTCTTGAGTTTCTCTCACTTGATCTCCTTCATCAACTTGAGGCGTGTGGGGTGGAGAAGGATCTTGATTTTCTTCAACTTCAACTTCTTCCACCTCTTGCGGGTTGATAGCACCAATTGGCATATTCTTCATTGCCTCCCTCAAGGGTTCATCACCTACATCAATATCCTCAAGCGCTCCTTGGGAGCCATTAGTTTCATCAAACTCCAAGTCATACGTTTCTTCAACTAAGCCGGTGGCTTTGTTAAATACACGGTATGCCTTGGATTTAAGTGAATAACCAACAAGGAAACCAATGTCATACCGCCGTTGGAATTTACCCAAGTGTTGGCGCTTCTTGTAGATGTACACCTTGCAACCAAACACCCGGAAGAATGAAATATCCGGCTTCTTGCCATTGATAAGCTCATAGGGGTCTTCTTTAATAACCTTTGGACGAAGAGACGGTTTGCCGCATAGCAAGCGGTGTTGATTGCCTCCGCCCAAAACTTCTCCGGAGTGTTGTACTCGTCAAGCATAGATCTAGCTAGAGTTATGAGCGTCCGGTTCTTCCTCTCTATGACACCATTTTGTTGTGGAGTATATGTGACGAACACCTCATGCTTGATCCCAACTTCATCACAATAATCTTCAATCTTTGTGTTCATGAATTCGGTGCCATTGTCACTTCTAATCTTCTTGATCTTCATATCAAATTCATTTTGAGCTCTTGTAGCAAACTTCTTGAAGATGCCTTGTGTCTCTCCCTTGTCTTGAAGAAAGAACACCCAAGTGTATCGAGAGTAGTCATCCACTACCACTAAGCAATAGGATTTCCTCCAAGACTAGCATAAGTGGTAGGGCCAAATAGATCCATGTCTAGCAACTCTAGTACTCTTGAGGTTGACATGAAAGCTTTGGTTGGATGAGTGTTTGCCACTTGCTTACCGGCTTGACATGCACTACAAAGTTTGTCCTTCTCAAACACCACATCCTTGATTCCTCTAACCATTTCCTTCTTGAAAAGCTTCTTCAAGGTTGACATGCCCACATGAGCTAATCTTCTATGCCATAGCCAACCCAAAGAATTCTTGGAGAATAGACAAGCTTGCAAGTTTGCTTCATTTGAAGTGAAGTCCACTAAGTAGAGGTTGTTGTGCCGGAACCCTTTGAATATCATCGATGAATCTTCAATCTTGGTCACAATCACCTCATTTGGAGTGAAGAGACAATGAAACCCGAGATCACAAAGTTGACCAACCGATAGCAAGTTGAAGGTCAATGATTGTACTAGCAAGACATTTGAAATTGATTGATCTTGGGAGATAGCCACTTTGCCTAAGCCATGAACTTTGCCCTTTGAATTATCCCCAAAAGTGATCTTCTCTTGATTTGCACAATCCTCATCAAGTGTGGTGAACATCTGGGGTCGCCGGTCATGTGTTGAGTGCAACCACTATCAATTACCCAATGGCTCCCATCGGTCTTGTAGTTCACCTACACACAAGCAACTTGGAGTTAAGCTTGTTGTTTGGTTACCCCCTTAGTGCGGGGCCCCATTGTCTTGTCAACCAACTTCTTAGCAACCCAAAGAACCCTAGGCTTGTTCTTCATTGGTGGTCCAAGAAACACCACAAGTGGTCTACCCTTGGAATCTTTGTTGATGACATAGTGAGCATCATGAGCAAATGGCCTAGTGTGCTTGGGCAAGGTCTTGGGAAGTGGAGTCTTGCATTGAAATGATAGATGACCAATTTGTCCACATCCAAAACACCTCTTTGTCTTGGGCTTTGGCTTCTCTTGATTGTAGCCATTGTACTTGTTCTTGTAGTAGTTCTTGGCTTCAATCTTGACCTTGGCCTTCATCACTTGGTTCTCCTTGTACCCAATACCGGTCTTGTCACTCTTCATGGCGGTGCTCATTAGAAGCTCACTTTGGAGATTATGACCCTTGGTGAACTTTTCAAGGCCACTTGTAAGCTTGGTCTTGTCATTCTTGAGCTTGGCAATTTCTTCTCGAAGGGAGTTGATCAAAGTGATAGCATCTTTGTCTTCTTCTTGAGCTGGCTTGATGGTGAAGGGCTTGTTTGCCTTGAGATTGATTAGCTCTTCCTCGAGCTTTGAGTTCTCTTCACTCATCTTCATATAATCATCATACTTGTCGGCTTCTACAACTCTCTTGCCCTTGCACTTTGCACTTTGCTCAAGAGCCACATCATCAAGCTCGATATCACAAGAGGTAGCACTTGCACACTTAGCACACGGGTTAGTAGCAACATGTGTAAGATCTTGAGTAAGTAATTCATTTGCTACCACTAGTGTGCCATGATCACTTTTCACTTGGTTGTAGTCATCTTTTAGAAAGTTAAACCTTGTGAGGAGCTCTTGGGATGACCTCTCAAGCTTATCATGTTTCTCATTGGCTTGCTTAAGAGAGGCTTTGAGCTCCCTAGTGTTAGATGTGAGAGAGTTAATCTCAAGCTTCAAATCATCATTAGCACTAGACAAGTTATCAAGCTTATCATGCAAGTTTTCTTTGATTTCAAGAAGTTTGTCATTTTTACTCTTGTACTTCCTTATGATGCTAGCATATTTGTTGCAAATTTTAATTAGCTCATCATAGGAAGGTGCTTCTTCATCATCACTATCATAACTAGAGAGGTCATCACCATCATCCTCTTTTTGTACCTTCTTGTCACCTTTATCCATAAGGCATAGGTGTGTAGAGGATGAGCCCGGCGATGAAGGAGGAGGTGGTGGTGGAATCGAAGAACCAATCACCAAAGCGGCCACCTTCTCTTCTTCACTCTCATCATCGGAGGAGTCGCTTGAATCATCAATGTCGGTGAGCCAATCACCCACAATGTAAGCCTTGCCATCCTTCTTCTTCTTGTGGAAGTTGAAGTTCTTCTTCTTCTTGTATGGCTTGTCTTGCTTCTTGTCATCATCACTTGAGTCATCATTCCCACCCTTGTTCTTCTTGAAGTTCTTGAACTTGTTGTTCTTGAACTTGTCTTTCTTCTCTTCGGGACATGCATGGGCTAGATGACTAAGGGTGCCGCAATTGTAGCCTTCATTTGGGAGATTGGCTTCCTTGAAGAGCTTGTGAAGAATCTCTTCTTCTTTGAGTCAAACTTGACTCCATTCTTGTTTAGCCTGTTCAACATCTTGGCGGTCTTCTTCACCATGAGAGCGATGTTGTCTTCATCATCATCATCACTTGTACTCTCAACGACATATTGAATCTTGCACTTCTCCTTGGAAGATGCCTTGAGAGCCAAGTCCTTCTTTTCCTCCTTCTCTTTCTTCTAGGAGGATGATGAAGTTCCATCATTGATCTTCATGTACATCTCATGAGCATTGATCTTGCCCAACACTTGTGTTGGTGTAGTTGCGGAGAGATCGCCTTGATGAAGAACTGTGACGATGTGGCTATACTTGTCTATTGGAAGAACACAAAGTATCTTGCGCACCACATCGGCCGGTGTCATTTGAGAGAGCCCAAGGCCATTCAACTCCTCTACAAGCACATTCAAGCGAGAGTACATTTCATTAGCATTTTCATGAGATAGCATGGTGAAAGCATTTAACTTAGCAATGATAAGGTGATAGCACTCTTCTCTTTCACATTTAGTGCCCTCGTGAAGAGCACAAATGTTTGTCCAAATCTCATGCGCGGTTTTGCAATTCCGCACACGGTTGAACACATCCTTGCAAATGCCACGGAAAAGAATGTTCTTTGCCTTAGCATTGTTCTTCTCAAAGTATGGGTCCTCGGCGAACACCGATCCACCTTCGGTGGCGGCTTTGTGAACGCCGACATCCATGGCCTCAAGGTAGGCCTCCATCCACACTTTCCAATAAGGAAAGTCATCCACATCGAACATGGGTGGCGGTCCATCCCCATGGGACATCTTGCTCTCGGCGGTGAAGCCTAATTTAGAGCAACCTTGCTCTGATACCAATTGAAAGGATCAAGATGCCCAAGAGGGGGGGTGAATTGGGCTTCTTTTAAATTTCTAAAGTAAATATAAAAACCTATCAAATGCCAATCACCCCCTAGTGCCTACCGTCCATGTGTCCTAGCTAGAAAGCGGTAGCAGTTCATAGGAATTAAAAACAACCTAAGCAATTCTAGTAGGAAATGTAAAAACAAGACGGAAAGTAATGCGGAAATGTAAAGAGCTAGGGAAAAGAAAATCTCATTGACGCAGCGATTTTTTCCCGAGGTATCGAGGTGTCGACACCCCCCCCCTAGTCCTTGTTGGAGCACCTCGCAAGGTATCGCTCCCCCTCTACACGCGCAAGGATAGAGTGCTCTCTACGGGCTGATTCTTCGCCACTCCGGCTCGGTGAATCGCCCACAACTGATCACAAGAGCTTGGAGAAGAGCCGCCAACAATCTCCCGGTGGTCACTTCCTCCGAACACCACCAAACCGTCTAGGTGCTGTCGAACACCAAGAGTAACAAGCACAAGACCTTCACTTGACCCACTCAAGGCTAGGAAGGTGGATGGATGCACACAAGTCACTCCTAATCACTCTAGGAAGGAAGAACAAGATGAACTCTCTCTAATCTCTCCCTCACTAGCCTCTTGGCTCTCCAAAAGATTTCTCAAGGTGTCACCAGTTGAAACAATGGCCAAGAGTTCCTCTAAGGACCAAGGGGGCAACTATAAATAGTCCCCACCGCCAAAACTAGCCGTTTTTTTACTTTTTCTTCTCTCTGCGTAGCCACCGGACTAGTCCGGAGCTCATACCACCGGACCATGCACACTGGTCCGGAGCTCACTCTGATTACAAACTCAGGCACCGTCGAACTACTCTGCTTGGTCCGACGCACTGGTCCGACGCTCTGGTCCGGAGCCTCGGTGCTCTCTGAGTGAAAACCTTTCTCTCTTTTACGAACCACCGGACCACTCTCCTTGGTCCGGTGCCCTGGTCCGACGCTCTGGTCCGGAGCCAGGGAGCTCTCTGCATAAACTCAACCTCCTGTCTTGAGGCATCGGACTAGCCATCGGACACACCGTCGGACTAGTCCGGAGCCTTCTCTCTCTCTGAACCAAGCCACCGGACCACTCTCCTATGGTCCGGTGCTTTCCAGACAGGTGGTCCGGAGCTCCTCGAGTTGAGAATCTGCCTAAGTCAGGGACCGTCGGACCACTCTCCTTGGTCCGACGACCACTTAGCAGAGTGGTCCGGAGCCTCTTTCTCCCTCTTTTTCAACTGATTTCGCTGAGGTTTCTCAAGGGATTTTGCTCCTACCATTTCTAGGGTTTATCAAGGGCTGAAAGCAAGGTCTCTAGGACTAGTTGTGACAAGTGTGCATATACCCACTTTCCTAAACTCTCCTAGGTCAAGCTACTAACCTCATACCCCCCTTTATAGTATGGTCAAAGGAAAAACAAAAACCCTAGCTATACTTAGTGCCCTTCTCAACCTTACGGCACTAAGAACTAGCCTAGTCTTCAACTTGTATCAGCATCCTTTGCAACCGAAACGATTTCCATCTTGGGGGCATGAATATCCATTAAGCCCATTTAAAATGCATCACTAATGACTTAACATAAACAACTTTGCCTCTGCAAAACACACGTTAGTCATAGTGATCTAGTATTGTTGTTAATCGCCTAAACACAAGGGTCCATGATTCTACACACAGCAATTACAAACCTCCCTAGGCTGCCACAAGAGAGGGGTAAGCTCTAGGGCGACGCCTAGCCGGCTAGGAGCAAGATCCAAGGGTAACAAACCCTAGCATCGCTGGCCAAACGAGAACCACAAGCTCTTAGACTTTGGGAAGTAGTAGATCCGCTCTTTAGGAGTGTTTTGCTGCCTTTTCCCTCAAGAATCTATGGTTGGAAGTGTGGGATTGCTTGGAGGGTGAAGGTCAACAATGGAGAGTGAGAGAGGGAAAGAGAGCTCTGTTTGCAACGGTCTAATTTTGAGAAAGATGAAGGGGTACTGGACTGGTAAGGTGGAGACCTTTCCAGCCACTATTTATAGTCTCAAAAAACTGCTAGGAAGGGAGGTCGGCACTGTCGACCTTAAAGGTCGGCACTGCCGACCTAGCACAGAGAACCTGCTGGATGTGAGGTTTGGATATGTCTTTGGGCCAGCTAAGTGTATGTCATGGGTAAAGATTGAGCATGTGATTCACATCTGACCATAATAGTACTAGAATCCCCCTTAATAGTACGGCATTCCTATACTCAAATTCAAACCATAAATGAATTTAAACCTTTTTGTAGAATCATGGACCCTTGTGTTTAGGCGATTAACGACAATACTAGATCACTATGACTAATGTGTGTTTTGCAGAGACAAAGTCATATATGTTAGGTCATGAGTGATGTATTTTGAATGGGCTTAATGGATACTCATGCCCCCAAGATGGAAATCATTTCGGTTGCAACGGATGGAGATTCTCGACGTAGACTAGGCTAGTCCTTAGTGCCATAAGGTTGAGAAGGGCACTAAGTATAGCTAGGACTTTTGTTTTTCCTTTGACCGTACTATACAGGGGGGTATGAGGTTAGTAGCTTGACCTAGGAGAGTTTAGGAAAGTGGGTATATGCACACTTGTCACAACTAGTCCTAGAGACCTTGCTTTCAGCCCTTGATAAACCCTAGAAGTTGTAGGAAAAAAATCCCTTGAGAATCCTCAGCGAAAACAGTTGTTAGAGAGGGAGAAAGAGGCTCCGGACCACTCTGCTAAGTAGGCACTGGACCAAGGAGAGTAGTCCGGTGGTCCCTGACTTAGGCAGATTCTCAGCTCGAGGAGCTCCGGACCACCTGTCTGGAAAGCATCGGACCATAGGAGAGTGGTCCGGTGGCTTGGTTCAGAGAGTCAGAAGGCTCCGGACTAGTCCGACGGTGTCTCCGACGGCTAGTCCGACGCCTCAAGACAGGAAGTTTGGTCTATGCAGAGAGCTCCCTGGCACCGGACCAGAGCGTCAGACCAGGGCACCGGACCAAGGAGAGTGGTCCGGTGGTGTGTAAAAGAGAGATAAGTTTTCACTCAGAGAGCACCGAGGCTCCGGACCAGAGCGTCGGACCAGTGCGTCGGACCAAGCAGAGTAGTCCGACGGTGCCTGAGTTTGGAACGAGAGTGAGCTCCGGACCAGTGTGCATGGTCCGGTGGTGTGAGCTCCGGACTAGTCCGGTGGCTACGCAGAGAGAAGAAAAAGTGAAAAACAGCTAGTTTTGGAGGTGGGGACTATTTATAGTTGCCCCCTTGGACCTTAGAGGTCTCCTTGGCCATTGTTTCAGCTGGTGTCACCTTGAGAAATCTTTTGGAGAGCCAAGAGTCTAGTGAGGGAGAGATTAGAGAGAGTTTATCTTGTTCTTCCCTCCTAGAGTGATTAGGAGTGACTTGTGTGCATCCATCCACCTTCCTAGCCTTGAGTGGGTCAAGTGAAGGTCTTGTGCTTGTTACTCTTGGTGTTCGACAGCACCTAGACGGTGTGGTGGTGTTCGGAGGAAGTGACTGTCGGAAGATTGTTGACGGCGCTTCTCCGAGCTCTTGTGATCGGTTGTGGGCGATTCACCGAGCCAGAGTGGCGAAGAATCAGCCCGTAGAGAGCACTCTACCCTTGCGCGGGTAGAGGGGGAGCGATACCTTGCGAGGTGCTCCAACGAGTACTAGGGGGGTGTGTCGACACCTCGATACCTCGGGAAAAAATCGCTGCGTCCATGAGATTCTCTTTTCCCTAGCTCTTTACATTTCCGTCTTGTTCTTACATTTCCTACTAGAATTGCTTAGGTTGTCTTTAATTCCTATGAACTGTTACCGCTTTCTAGTTAGGACACACAGACGGTAGGCACTAGGGGGTGATTGGCATTTGATAGGTTTTTATATTTGCTTTAGAAATTTAAAACAAGCCCAATTCACCCCCCCCTCTTGGGCATCTTGATCCTTTCAATTGGTATCAGAGCAAGGTTGCTCTAAATTAGGCTTCACCGCCTAGAGCAAGATGTCCCATGGGGATGGACCGCCACCCATGTTTGATGGGGATGACTTTCCGTATTGGAAAGTGCGGATGGAGGCCTACCTTGAGGCCGTGGATGTCGGCATTCACAAAGCCACCACCCAAGGTGGATCGGTGTTCGCCGAGGATCCTTACTTTGAGAAGAACAATGCCAAGGCAAAGAATATTCTTTTCCGTGGCATTTGCAAGGATGTGTTCAACCGTGTGCGGAATTGCAAAACCGCGCATGAGATTTGGACAAACATTTGTGCTCTTCACGAGGGCACTAAATGTGAAAGAGAAGAGCGCTATCACCTTATCATTGCTAAGTTAAATGCTTTCACCATGCTATCTCATGAAAATGCTAATGAAATGTATTCTCGCTTGAATGTGCTTGTAGAGGAGTTGAATGGCCTTGGACTTTCTCAAATGACACCGGCCGATGTGGTGCGCAAAATACTTTGTGTCCTTCCAATAGACAAGTATAGCCACATCGTCACGGTTCTTCATCAAGGCGATCTTTCCGCAACTACACCAACACAAGTGTTGGGCAAGATCAATGCTCATGAGATGTACATGAAGATCAATGATGGAACTTCATCATCCTCCAAGAAGAAGGAGAAGGAAGAAAAGAAGGACTTGGCTCTCAAGGCATCTTCCAAGGAGAAGTGCAAGATTCAATATGTTGTTGAGAGCACAAGTGATGATGATGAAGAAGAAAACATCGCTCTCATGGTGAAGAAGACCGCCAAGATGTTGAAGAGGCTAAACAAGAATGGAGTCAAGTTTGATTCAAAGAAGAAGAAATTCTTCACAAGCTCTTCAAGGAAGCCAATCTCCCAAATGAAGTGCTACAATTGCGGCACCCTTGGTCATCTAGCTCATGCATGTCCCGAAGAAAAGAAAGACAAGTTCAAGAACAACAAGTTCAAGAACTTCAAGAAGAACAAGGGAGGCAATGATGGCTCAAGTGATGACAACAAGAAGCAAGACAAGTCATACAAGAAGAAGAAGAAGAACTTCAACTTCCACAAGAAGAAGAAGGATGGCAAGGCTTACATTGTGGGTGATTGGCTCACCGACATTGATGATTCAAGCGACTCCTCCAATGAAGAGAGTGAAGAAGAGAAGGTGGCCGCTTTGGTGATTGGTTCTTCGATTCCACCACCACCTCCTCCTTCATCGCCGGGCTCATCCTCTACACACCTATGCCTTATGGCTAAAGGTGACAAGAAGGTACAAAAAGAGGATGATGGTGATGACCTCTCTAGTGATGATAGTGATGATGAAGAAGCACCTTCCTATGATGAACTAATTAAAATTTGCAACAAATATGCTAGCATCATAAGGAAGTACAAGAGTAAAAATGACAAACTTCTTGAAATCAAGGAAAACTTGCATGATAAGCTTGATAACTTCTCTAGTGCTAATGATGATTTGAAGCTTGAGATTAACTCTCTCACATATAGCACTAGGGAGCTCAAAGCCTCTCTTAAACAAGCCAATGAGAAACATGATAAGCTTGAGAGGTCATCCTAAGAGCTCCTCACAAGGTTTAACTTGCTAAAAGATGACTACAATCAAGTGAAAAGTGATCATGGCACACTAGTTGTAGCAAATGAATTACTTACTCAAGATCTTACACATGTTTCTACTAACCCGTGTGCTAAGTGTGCAAGTGCTACCTCTTGTGATATCGAGCTTGATGATGTGGCTCTTGAGCAAAATGCAAAGTGCAAGGGCAAGAGAGTTGTAGAAGCCGACAAGTATGATGATTATATGAAGATGAGTGAAGAGAACTCAAAGCTCAAGGAAGAGCTCATCAACCTCAAGGCAAACAAGCCCTTCACCATCAAGCCGGTTCAAGAAGAAGACAAAGATACTATCACCTTGATCAACTCTCTTCGAGAAGAAATTGCCAAGCTCAAGAATGACAAGACCAAGCTTACAAGTGGCCTTGAAAAGTTCACCAAGGGCCACAACCTCCAAAGTGAGCTTCTAATGAGCACCATCATGAAGAGTGACAAGACCGGTATTGGGTACAAGGAGAATCAAGTGATGAAGGCCAAGGTCAAGATTGAAGCCAAGAACTACTACAAGAATAAGTACAATGGCTACAATCAAGAGAAGCCAAAGCCGAAGCCTAAGAGGTGCTTTGGATGTGGACAAATTGGTCATCTATCATTTCAATGCAAGACTCCACTTCCCAAGACCTTGCCCAAGCACACTAGGCCATTTGCTCATGATGCTCACTATGTCATCAACAAAGATTCCAAGGGTAGACCACTTGTGGTGTTTCTTGGACCACCAATGAAGAACAAGCCTAGGGTTCTTTCGGTGGCTAAGGAGTTGGTTGACAAGGCAATGGGGCCCCGCACTAAGGGGGTTCCCAAACAACAAGCTTAACTCCAAGTTGCTTGTGTGTAGGTGAACTACAAGACCGGTGGGAGCCATTGGGTAATTGATAGTGGTTGCACTCAACACATGACCGGCGACCCCCGGATGTTCACCACACTTGATGAGGATTGTGCAAATCAAGACAAGATTACTTTTGGGGATAATTCAAAGGACAAAGTTCAAGGGTTAGGCAAAGTGGCTATCTCCCAAGATCAATCAATCTCAAATGTTTTGCTAGTACAATCATTGAGCTTCAACTTGCTATCGGTTGGTCAACTTTGTGATCTCGGGATTCATTGTCTCTTCACACCAAATGAGGTGATTGTGACCAAGATTGAAGATTCATCAATGATATTCAAAGGTTTTCGGCACAACAACCTCTATTTAGTGGACTTCACTTCCAATGAAGCAAACTTGCAAGCGTGTCTATTCTCCAAGAATTCTTTGGGTTGGCTATGGCATAGAAGATTAGCTCATGTAGGCATGTCAACCTTGAAGAAGCTAGTCAAAAAGGAAATGGTTAGAGGAATCTAGGATGTGGTGTTTGAGAAGGATAAACTTTGTAGTGCATGTCAAGCCGGCAAGCAAGTGGCAAACACTCATCCAACCAAGGCTTTCATGTCAACCTCAAGAGTACTAGAGTTGCTACACATGGATCTATTTGGCCCTACCACCTATGCTAGTCTTGGAGGAAATCTCTATTGCTTAGTGGTAGTGGATGACTACTCTCGGTACACTTGGGTGTTCTTTCTTCATGACAAGGGAGAGACACAAGGCACCTTCAAGAAGTTTGCTACAAGAGCTCAAAATGAATTTGATGTGAAGATCAAGAAGATTAGAAGTGACAATGGCACCGAGTTTGTGAACACAAAGATTGAAGTTTATTGTGATGAAGTTGGAATCAAGCATGAAGTATCCGCCACATATACTCAACAAAATGGTGTAGTAGAGAGGAAGAACCGGACACTTATCACACTTGCAAGATCAATGCTTGATGAATACAACACCCCCGAGAAGTTTTGGGCCGAAGCAATCAACACCGCATGCTATGCGGCCAACCGGCTATTTGTCCAAAGGCTTCTCAAGAAGACCCCCTATGAGCTTGTGAATGGAAAGAAACCGGATATATCCTTTTTCCGAGTGTTTGGTTGCAAAGTGTACATCTACAAGAAGCGCCAACACTTGGGCAAGTTCCAAAGAAGATGTGACATTGGTTTCTTAGTTGGGTATTCACTTAAATCCAAGGCATACCGTGTATTTAACAAAGCCACCGGCTTAGTTGAAGAAACGTATGACTTGGAGTTTGATGAAACTAATGGCTCTCAAGAAGAGCATGAAAATATTGATGATGTAGGTGATGAACCCTTGAGGGAGGCAATGAAGAACATGCCAATTGGTGCTATCAACCCACAAGAGGTGGAAGAAGTTGAAGATGAAGCGAATCAAGATCCTTCTCCACCTCACACGCCTCAAGTTGATGAAGAAGATCAAGTGAGGGAAGCTCAAGAAGACACTCACATCCCTCAAGATCAAGCCGAGGCCGAAGCAAGCAATGTTGAAGCACCGCAACCTCCTCCCCAAGTGGTCAATAGAAGATCTACACCTATGCTTCAAGCACATCCTCAAGATCTCATCATAGGGAGTCCATCAAGGGGGGTAACAACCCAATCTAAACTTGCTTCTTATGTTGAACATCACTCTTTTGTTTCCTTTGTTGAGCCTTCTAGTGTGGAGGATGCACTTGCGGATCCGGTTTGGGTAAACGCCATGCACGAAGAGTTGAACAACTTCACCCGGAACGAAGTGTGGACACTAGTAGAAAAGCCCAAAGGAGCAAGAATCATTGGCACCAAGTGGGTGTTTAGGAACAAGCAAGATGATCAAGGCGTGGTTGTGAGAAACAAGGCAAGATTGGTGGCAAAGGGGTTCTCCCAAGTTAAAGGCTTGGATTTTGGGGAGACTTTTGCACCGGTTGCAAGACTAGAAGCCATTCGTATCCTTTTGGCATATGCTTCACACCATAAAATGAAACTCTTTCAAATGGATGTGAAGAGTGCCTTTCTTAATGGTTTCATTAATGAACTTGTTTTTGTCTCACAACCTCCCGGTTTTGAAGACCAAAATTGTCCTAATCATGTGTATAGGTTGTCCAAGGCACTCTATGGATTGAAGCAAGCTCCAAGAGCTTGGTATGAGAGGCTAAGGGACTTCCTACTCAAGAAGGGCTTCAAGATCGGGAAAGTGGATACCACACTCTTCACCAAGGTGCTAGATGGAGAGATCTTTGTTTGACAAGTGTATGTCGATGACATTATATTTGGGTCAACAAACCAAGGTCATAGCAAGGAATTTGGTGCATTGATGTCCAAGGAGTTCGAGATGTCGATGATTAGCGAGCTAACCTTCTTCCTTGGCTTCCAAGTGAAGCAATTGAGGGAAGGCACCTTCATATCTCAAGAGAAGTACACTTATGATGTGCTCAAGAAATTCAAGATGGAGGATTGCAAGCCAATCAAGACTCCAATGCCTACTAATGGGCATCTCGATCTCGATGAGGGAGGTAAACCGATTGACCAAACTCTTTATCGTTCTATGATCGGTAGTTTACTTTACCTCACCGCTTCTAGGCCGGATATCATGTTTAGTGTGTGTATGTGTGCTAGGTTTCAAGCAAACCCTAAGGAGTCGCATCTTTGTGCGGTTAAAAGAATCCTTAGGTACTTAAGGCACACCCTAGCATGGGTCTTTGGTATCCCAAAGGAGCTCCCTTCCAACTAGTTGGCTATTCCGATTCGGATTACGCCGGGTGTAAGGTTGATAGGAAAAGTACCTCCGGTGGGTGCCACATGCTAGGAAGATCACTTGTTTCTTGGTCCTCAAAGAAGCAAAATAGTGTGGCATTGTCAACCGCCGAGGCGGAATACATTGCCATGGGAGCAAGTTGTGCACAAATCTTATATATGACCCAAACACTCTTTGATTACGGCGCGTTTTTAAAAGAAGTTCCTCTTTTGTGTGATAATGAAAGCGCCGTAAAGCTTGCAAACAACCCAGTTCAACACTCTCGCACCAAGCACATTGATATTCGCCATCACATTCTTAGAGATCATGTGGCTAGGAAAGACATCACACTAGTTGGAGTTCAGAGCGAAGACCAATTGGCTGATATCTTCACTAAACCACTCGATGAAACAACCTTTTGTAGGTTGAGAAGCGAGTTGAATGTGCTTGATCATTCTAACTTCACTAAAAGATGAGCTTGTGTGAATCATGCATTCATATGTAATATAACATGTTTAATTTGGAAATGCACATAGGCTTGGCTAACGCGGTTAAGATAACCGCCCTCAAAGCGTGTGACAAAGCTTAACCGTGGTTTAAACTTGCAAGCAACCTAGATACAAATTCCGTTTTGCATTGCATATGCATAAGTGTTGTTTCTTCGTTTCTTTCCGGTTAAGTTTGTTGGTCATCATTAGGGTCAACACTTAGGGGGAGCAATTCAACGCTCTAGCTTCAGCTAATACCCCTCTAGTGCCCCTGAGGTGACCCTTGGAGCATTATTGAACTATTTTCTTAAGAAAACTAATTCTAGCCTATGGCAAACTACTTCTAAAATTGAGGGTTTGAGAGATGGTTCTTATGTTAAGTCCAACAAGTGTTCCTCTCTGCTCTTTTGTGTTGGTACTTGGCTAAGAGAAAAGATTGGAGAGAAAAATAGGAAAATTCAGAGCAATATTAAGCACCGGACCACCCTCCGGACCACCCTGCATTGGTCCGACGCAGTGGTCCGGTGGTCAGTCCCTCACTGCATAAAATCGTCTCCAGCCAAAAATCCGTCGGACCAGTGTCCGACACTGCATCGGACCAAAGCCAAGTTGTCTGGTGCCTCTGTGATATCGATCTTTTAACCGTCGGACCAGTCCGGTGCTATCTTCGGACTAGTCCGGTGAGTCGTCCGGCGCTGTTGTCCGGTGGTCTGTTGCTCACTGTGTTTCCTTCTCTGGTACCGTCGGACCACCCGTCGGACCAGCCACCGGACCAAGCGGAGTGGTCCGACGCTTCGAAATTTTGCAGATAACCCCCCGCGTGCTCGTCCGGTTCTTCTTCATTCTCATTCGGTCGTCCTTACACCGTCACGCCGCCATCGCCGCAGCTCCGCCCTCCTCCGCCGCAGCCATTGCCGTCGGAGAGGCTCCTCCACGCAGCGCCGCCGTCACTCCACCACCTCTCCTCGCCGCGCCACTGCGCCCCCGCTCTGCACCACTGCCGCGCCGCCGTTCACCTCCTCACCGCCGGCGCCCTGCTCTGCTCTTCCACCGCCCTGCCGTGCTCCTGCCAGCCCTAGGATTTCCCCCTTTGCTTTGCCACAGCCAAGTTCGAGAAGAGCTCCATTCCCGACCTAGGGTTTGCCCTAACCCTAGGGTTCAGGATTTCGACGTTCGTCCTCGAACGAAATCGTGTTTCGACGCGTTCGCCCTCGACCGTACATCGTCTTCATCCGCGACCGTTTCGTCGTCGTCGACTTCACCTCTTGGCTTCTAGGGTATGGTTTCGATTTCCGATTTCGCGTTTTGTCGAGTCGTTAATTGAATTATTCCCTAGGTTTATTCCTTGAAAAACGAAATTCAATCCAATCCACTAAATTCAATTGCCAATTGTAATTCGCAGCTGGTATATCCCGTTCGGAGAGTGCTTTGGTACTTGAGATTGCTCTGAATAGTCACGCTCTCTTACCTCAGGTATTTTGTCAGCATTTCATTCTATCACTTATCTAGATGCTTGCTTCCATACGGTTTCTTATCTCTAGATAGTATATATGCTTATGTATACCCTGTCTATTCTATCCAGCAGCAGTCAGTGGCAGTCAAACTCGGGGCAAAGCTCGCGAGTAGGGATTGAGGCAAAGCCTCACGAGGTTCAGTCCAGTGGCATGGAGGCCCTCTCTGTCAGTGATTGCTTGGTTTGATCAGTTGACTCTTGCAGCGATCAGTGTTTCTTGTGACAGAGATCAGTGGTTCTGACAGTGGACAGTGGATCTTGTGATTGTCAGTGGGCAGTGATACTTCGTTTGTTTCAGTATGACTCGCAGTACTCGTGCTCAGGCAGCTGGGTCTGGTGGTGATGCTCCTCCTCCTCCACGTCCTTCCAGAGACAAGGGCAAGAAGCCAGTGATTGAGAAAGCTAAGAAGAAGAAGCGCAAGCTTACAGAGGCTGAGAAAGCCGAGGCAGTGGCCGATGCAGCGGACCGCGCAAAGCGAGGCGGTCGCCGAGGTACCGTGAGACTCGGCACCCCTCCGCGGGATCTTCCCACTTCTCCTCCAGCTGGGTCACATACTGAGGACACTCCACAGGAGCCAGAGCTTGTCACAGAGGCCTTGGGTACACCGTTGGCACCTTCTTCCTAGGGGCGCTCCACCCGCTCCCAGTCTGCTCAGTCACCGCAGTCAGCGGCTCCCACAGCAGCTTCAGCTTCAGTTCACCTTGACCTAAGGAACCTTATAGCGAAGCAAGTGAAGAAGCTTAGGTTCGTCGCTTTAGAGAAGTGGTGTCCGGATCAGAGAGACCCCAGAGCTTCACCTGGTTGGAATACACCTCTCATGGAGGATTTCTATCGAGCAGCTTAGTTGACCAGTATTCAGATTCGACCGCACAGGGTTTGCTCCTTAGAGAGCATTGTTGAGCTAGCAGGTGAGGAGATCCGTCCATTCCTGACTTACCAGCCGGGACTCGCCGATCTGTTCGGGCGTTCCGGTAACTATATCGAGCGATGGGTCAGAGAGTTCTATGCATCAGTTTGGGTAGATCCGGAGCACAAGTTTGTGCAGTACACCTTCAGAGGCGAGAGATACAGGCTGTACTTGACCAGACTCAGAGAGATCTTTCGCTTCAGACAGGAGGGTGGTGAGTTTGACCTGCACTACGAGTGTTACCAAGGAGCTTCAGTGCCTCGCCGAGCTCGCGGAGGCCGTACTTTGTCAGTTCAGGAGGTGGCTCCTCTATTCAAGCCACCTTTCTCAGAGGGCTCTAGGCGCACTCCAGCTGAGCTCAGGCCTACCGTTCATAGATTGAACGAGGTGCTCCGCCGTACTCTGCTACCTCGCACGGGCTACAAGGAAGGATTGACCAACATGCAGCAGCTTCTCCTTCAGACCCTGGTATCTCAGACACCATTTGATATTGCAGACTTTCTAGTGTCAGAGATAGAGGATGTGATAGCAGATGGCATGAGGGCCCGACGACAGTTTCCCTATGCTCACTGGATTTCTGCGATTATTGCTATTGAGCTAGAGGGCGCACATCCTGGACTCCGTGCTCTTTTGGATCAGGCGCCCACTTCTTTCCCAGAGTACAGAGTCTTGGGGTCGTTCGATAGCCGGTTTGGAAACCGGGTCCTCCGTCTTGTCAGAGAGAGGACAGCACCAGCTGACAGGGCAGATGTTGATGCTCAGGATGAGGCCATTCGGAGTGTTGAGCAGCAGGAGCTCCATGGTCTAGATACAGGAGCGGATGTGACTCCAGAGGATACATCAGACAGCTCCGATGCAGACTTCCAGCCGATTCCACAGATGCCCCCACGGGCGCACGACACTGAGGCTGGCGTTTTGCCTCTGCCACAGAGACGATGATGCTCAAGATCCTTGACAGAATGAATGAGCAGCAGAGTTCTCTAGTCACTGCAGTCACTCAGATACAGCAGCGTCAGGACGAGATGCAGCGACAGTCAGAAGAGCGCCACTTTGAGATGCAGCGACAGATGCTTGCTATGCAGCTAGAGTCTCAGCGTCTTCAGTTACAGTCCTAGCAGCTGCAGCAGCAGAACATGGCATTCATGGCTCACGTGATGAAGTGGACTGGCGCTCCTCCACTAGAGTTCCCTGCAGCTCCTCAGATTCAGATGATGAGCACTTCACAGCCCTCTCAGTCAGTTGGGCAGCCTGGAGGGCCTCAGTTCTCAGTAGGACCCTCAGTTGGCCCCTCAGTGGCCCCTGTCAGCTCAGCCGGTCAGACAGTCACTCCCACCCCAGCCATACAGTCCAGTGGACTTCAGGGTGCTGGATTGACCACCCCGTTCCAGTCACCGGCGACCCAGGTGACTCAGTGGTTGGACACTTTTGGACCTACTCAGCAGTTCACCCCGCTTACTACAGGTTTCACTCCTCTTACCGCTACACTGGGTGCTACTGCTAGAGATCTGTCAGCCTCTTTCAGTGATATCACAGGTCAGCCGTCCCCCACTGGTCCTCAGATTGCAGCAGAGGTCGAGGCCGCGCTTGTCGCTCCAACAGCTGATCAGCACCGCTCCTCAGTAGCTTCCTCAGAGGCTACCCATGACAGTCGGGCTCCAGCCGTATCTACCCCTCCGACAGCTGCAGTCACTACCGATGCTACGGTTGTCTCCTCCACTCTAGTCCAGCCTCAGCCGTCTCCGGTTCTTCAGACTCCAGACAAGTCAGTGCATGAGGCACCACCGGTCACCACAGCTCCAGAGGCCCCAGCAGAGACACCAGCACCAGTTACCGCTCCTACTACTTCTCCAGCTACTGCTCCTGAGTCATCGACCGCAGCAGACCTGTCAGCTACCGACCCCCAGACCACTTCACTACCGGCTACCGACACTCAGGGGGAGGATTCAGATGATGAGACATATCTGGCAGCTTTCAGGGTCCTCGACCGCTCCACGGCTGCTTCCACTCCACCTCCAGATGCTTAGTTTAGGTGTTTCGACGCCAAAGGGGGAGAGGGAGAGTCGAGTAGATGGGCTAGCTTTAGGGGGAGCAAGTAGGACTCATTCTTTTGTTGTGTATAAACTCTATTGCATCATGCATCACGTTTACCGTCTTATTGCATTGTATGATGTGTGATGTTTGAGACTTGATGGTTGTGTGACATGTGTGGCCTTTCTTTTTTTATATATATCATGACACTTGGTTATGCTATGTTGCTTCCGCGCTAATCTCTGATCTTTTGGCTATAGCACATCCTTTTTGAAATCAAGTACTTATTCATTTCTTATCTTTTGTGCTTGTCATGGCTTGAATGTTTAGGCATGTACTTGTCTTTCTTCTTACTAACCCATGCCTATCTCATGTCAAGTCATGTTTTCTCTTATCAAAATTCACTCATTATTCTCTACTCGAGCTTGTATTGTCGTCAATCACCTAAAAGGGGGAGATTGTAGAATCATGGACCCTTGTGTTTAGGCGATTAACGACAATACTAGATCACTATGACTAACGTGTGTTTTGCAGAGACAAAGTCATATATGTTAGGTCATGAGTGATGTATTTTGAATGGGCTTAATGGATACTCATGCCCCCAAGATGGAAATCATTTCGGTTGCAAAGGATGGAGATTCTCGACGTAGACTAGGCTAGTCCTTAGTGCCATAAGGTTGAGAAGGGCACTAAGTATAGCTAGGACTTTTGTTTTTCCTTTGACCATACTATAAAGGGGGGTATGAGGTTAGTAGCTTGACCTAGGAGAGTTTAGGAAAGTGGGTATATGCACACTTGTCACAACTAGTCCTAGAGACCTTGCTTTCAGCCCTTGATAAACCCTAGAAGTTGTAGGAAAAAAAATCCCTTCAGAATCCTCAGCGAAAACGGTTGTTAGAGAGGGAGAAAGAGGCTCCGGACCACTCTGCTAAGTAGGCACCGGACCAAGGAGAGTAGTCCGGTGGTCCCTGACTTAGGCAGATTCTCAGCTCGAGGAGCTCCGGACCACCTGTCTGGAAAGCACCGGACCATAGGAGAGTGGTCCGGTGGCTTGGTTCAGAGAGTCAGAAGGCTCCGGACTAGTCCGACGGTGTCTCCGACGGCTAGTCCGACGCCTCAAGACAGGAAGTTTGGTCTATGCAGAGAGCTCCCTGGCACCGGACCAGAGCGTCGGACCAGGGCACCGGACCAAGGAGAGTGGTCCGGTGGTGTGTAAAAGAGAGATAAGTTTTCACTCAGAGAGCACCGAGGCTCCGGACTAGAGCGTCGGACCAGTGCGTCGGACCAAGCAGAGTAGTCCGACGGTGCCTGAGTTTGGAACGAGAGTGAGCTCCGGACCAGTGTGCATGGTCCGGTGGTGTGAGCTTCGGACTAGTCCGGTGGCTACGCAGAGAGAAGAAAAAGTGAAAAACAGCTAGTTTTGGAGGTGGGGACTATTTATAGTTGCCCCCTTGGACCTTAGAGGTCTCCTTGGCCATTGTTTCAGCTGGTGTCACCTTGAGAAATCTTTTGGAGAGCCAAGAGTCTAGTGAGGGAGAGATTAGAGAGAGTTTATCTTGTTCTTCCCTCCTAGAGTGATTAGGAGTGACTTGTGTGCATCCATCCACCTTCCTAGCCTTGAGTGGGTCAAGTGAAGGTCCTGTGCTTGTTACTCTTGGTGTTCGACAGCACCTAGACGGTGTGGTGGTGTTCGGAGGAAGTGACCGTCGGAAGATTGTTGACGGCGCTTCTCCAAGCTCTTGTGATCGGTTGTGGGCGATTCACCGAGCCAGAGTGGCGAAGAATCAGCCCGTAGAGAGCACTCTACCCTTGCGCGAGTAGAGGGGGAGCGATACCTTGCGAGGTGCTCCAACGAGGACTACGGGGGTGTGTCGACACCTCGATACCTCGGGAAAAAATCGCTGCGTCCATGAGATTCTCTTTTCCCTAGCTCTTTACATTTCCATCTTGTTCTTACATTTCCTACTAGAATTGCTTAGGTTGTCTTTAATTCCTATGAACTGATACCGCTTTCTAGTTAGGACACACGGATGGTAGGCACTAGGGGGTGATTGGCATTTGATAGGTTTTTATATTTGCTTTAGAAATTTGAAACAAGCCCAATTCACCCCCCTTCTTGGGCATCTTGATCCTTTCACTTTTCTAAGTAGAGAAGCCTCCATAAGTATTGGGGTACCTCCACCTTCTCTAACTCTTCCTCTTTTGCTATTTCCTGCATGTCATCTCAATAGTTCTCATTAGTCCTTGAGTTAGGCGGTCATCAACACAAAAACCCACTTAGGGCTTGATTGCACTTTCAATCTCCCCCTTTTTGGTGATTGATGACAACCCAATTCAAGCTTAAAAAAGATAATCAATAATCTGAGAACTACAAATCATGGGGGTAGAGAACTCCCCCTGAATATGTGAATTGAGGTTTGAATTCTCAAATTGGTATTAGAAACCAAGTTTCACATATTCAAAGTGATTTTGTGCCTCCCCCTACATCCATGCTTGCTTGGGGTGAACAAAACATGTGTCACAGGATAAACATGATGCGAATGACAGTTTATATCAAATAAATTTACCCAAGCCTAGCTGTTGCAGCAGAGGTCGGCACTGCCGACCTAGTGACACCAGTCAGGTCACAGACAGGTTCTACATAATATAAAACAGGTCTAAAGTAACACAACCACAGAATATTATAAGCTAAATCAAAATCCATAAATACATGTCCATATCCAACACAAATAGAGTCAAACTAGTGCCTTATTACATAAAATAGAGTTTTGCAGCGGCACTCAACCTCACAAGCTAATCAACTAACTCTCAACGGATATGACATGAACCCAAAAGCTGTAGTGAAAAAGGTTGACCCCCCTAAACTACTCCCCCTTTGGCATCAAGCGCCAAAAAGAGAAGAAAAGAGAAGGGAAATCTATCACTCCTCATCATCGCTGCTGGAAATGTGCACGGCACGACCAACCCTGTGAGTAGTCTGTGTGAAGCGCTAACGGGCTGAGCGACGAGGCGGTGGTGCAGCGGTAGAAGGCCCTGCAATCTCCTCCTCAACCTGTTGCTGCTGCTGATCATGGCGAGGCCTCCTGCCATAGACCTAGTCACAAGGAGCCCACTGAGAACTGTCCCATTGACCCTGCTCACCATCACCACCCTCATCATCCTCATCACTAGAAACTGACAAGCATGGCAGGTTGGTAAACATGGGAGGAGTCTCCACCAGGGTTTTTCAAACTGGTCGGTAACCGCGGTTACCGACCGGTTACCGACAAACCGCCCCCGGGCGGTTCGGTTTTGGTTCCGGTTTGAATTCAAATTTCGAATTTGAAAAAAAAAATCGAAAATGCTGAAAAAATTCCTAAAAATAGTTCATGATTTATAGAGTAGAATGGTGTACAAATTTTTCAAATTGGAGTTCGTTTGCTATTTATTTTGACGTGTACAAGTTTGAAAAAAAAGAAAAAGGATCTTTTCTATTTTTTTCCAAACTTGTACGCGTCAAAATAAATAGCAAACGAACTCCAATTTGAAAAAAATTTGCACCATTCGACTCTACAAATCATGAACTATTTTTAGGAATTTTTTCAGCATTTTCGAGTTTTTTTTTCAAATGTGAAATTTGGTTTTGGGAGTAACCGTCCAAACCGGTCGGTAACCGGCCCTAACCGACCGGTTACCGGTCCCAAACCGTTTGAACTGCGTGATTTGAATTCAAAATCCAAACCGTTCAGTTTGGGACCGGTTTGGGCGGTTACCGTCGGTAACCGCCCAACCGCTTGCCGGCGGTTACCGGTTTCAAAACGGTAGGGTAAACCCTGGTCTCTACTAGTGCAAGAGGTGGGAGACCGGCCAACTCCCTAGCTCCCCTGATAGCCTCTCCGTTTGCCATCGGCTCCTCATAGGTGATCCTGGCCTGATAAGTGCAGGTAGTGAAAATGGCCTTGATCCATTCCTCAAACTTCTTCATCCTCCTCCCGCTCCTGGATCTGACATGAGAGCGAGAGCGAGAACGAGAAGCCTCACGGATATCCCTCTGTCTCTGAAAAGTACCACCACCTGTAGACGATGGAACTGGTGGAGCAGTAGCTGGTGGTGGTGCACCTCCTCTGATCTTCTTGATTACACACATAGTGTGCTCACAATCCTTGGGGAAGATCCTCCCAGTGACCCTCTCTATCATAAACTGAAGGTAAGGAGCATATGGGAGCCTCCTGTTGGCTTTATCCATAGCAGTAGCCAACTCAACCCAAAGGAACCTGGGAATACTGAACCTCTCACCATTGGGAAACTGTGCAAGGACATTTGTGATGTAACCATTCAGATCAGTGGCATTGTCCTTGGGGTTGAGAGTCACCCTGATGAGGTTGTTCAAAATGTAATAGAGGCTCCTGAGGTTGGTCCTAGACCAGTTGGGCTCCCCTCAATCTGATCCTCCCACATGAAACTCACTGACTGTGGATCATCTCTAGGACCTCTGTGAATGCTGGGTAGCTCCCTGTGCTCACGGCCAAAACCAAGAATGCGATAGAAGGTGACATAATCACAGCGGTAGTGGCGACCATCTGTCATCCAGTGAATCTCATCTGCCTCCTGATCCCAATGATAAGTAGCATGGAACTGAGCAAGAATCTCTGTGTTCCAATCATACCTGAAGTTCATGAGATCAGTCATCTAAAAACGATCACATACCCTGATGGTACCAGTAAGCTGCAAGTCCTCCCTGCTCTCTAGCTCTGGAAAGTCGATGTACTGCATCTTGCATATTTTGCTTGCTGGTCTGTTGAAGATGGCAGTAGCATAGAAGTTGGAATGAAAGACATACCAGAACCTGTAATCAATACCTCTCATCTTCGGTGTCATGTAGGGATTGACAGATCTTGCCTCCTCTGTGGCCTTCCAGGCTCTAGCATAGTCAGTGACAGTGTGCTGCACTGTATCCTGAGGTGCTGTAAGCTCATAGTCACCCTCAACCTCCTGCATGTACCCATGGTAGTACTCACTGATGTGCATGGGTGTCTCTGGCCACTCAGGAATGATGTAGCCTTCCATCTGATCTCTCTCTTCTTGCTCGAAGGCTACATCTTGATCATATGGAATCTGCATCTTCCCACTGGCCTTGCGACTTGGCTCCTTGCCAACTCGCTTCCTCTTGCCCCCTGCTGCACTTCCTTCACCACTGGGATTCATCTATGCAACATTTATAAAGACTAGATAAGAAATTGTATATGATAGTGTGTAGATGAAATTGAAAACAGGGGTTAAACAGAGAAAGAAATTCAGAGAAAACACCAAGTGGAGCCTTGCTGTTTGAGTCAGCAGAGGCAGGGGCACACCGCTGCCCTCTGAGGTCGGCACTGGCTCCACTAGATTTTCTCCAGACTTCTTTCTATGCCTAAATCCTGATTTCAACAACTTCTACACTTTGTCAAAATTTCAGAATCACAATCTATTGGAATAGAATGTGAATCCCTAGCCAAGGACATGAAGCATATGATATAATCAGAAACCAAAACTTCGAGTTAGGGTATAGATTTGGCACATCTGGGCCTACCCCTCCCAGAAAACTAAGGCTCAGCAGATGGAATCTGCTAGGGTCGGCACTGCCGACCTCCCTCGGTTCATCCGAAGGGGTGAATCCAAATCCACCAAATCCAACCCCTAATCCTAGTTCCAATCCCCTCATACACCTCCCAGAAACATAAATCCTCAACTAGAACCATCACATTGCATAGATCGAACCAAAAAGATTAGGTTAGGGTTTCACCTTGCTTCCAAATCGTGGGATTGAAGGGGAAAGAGGAGAGGGCTGCCTTCCACAAGTAGCACGTCCACCAATCTCGCAGAAAGTTGATGGTGGAGGGTTGAGGAGAGGCAATGCCGGCCAAGGGGATGGCAATGGAGCTCCTAGGTCACCTCTATGGAAGAGAGGAGAGGTGAGGAGGGTTCTGGTTGAAAGGGTGGTGGCGTGGTCGTGGGCATAGAGTAATGGATAGGTTTTATAAAGGCCCACGAGCCCACAAAAGAATCACCCGATTCTGTCCGAGAGATAGAGGTCGGCACTGCCAACCTTAAAGGTCGGCACTACCGACCTGGGTGACAGACAGGTACTGGCCTAAAACCAGTTGGACTTTTCTTTATACTAGATATGGACATATATGCCTAAGTATTATGACCAGTAAGCATTCAACATTACAGACAATGGTCATGAGCCTTAGTTGGTCTTTTGAAAAAGGTTTTGAAACACAATATTGAAGATTTTCACAAAGCTTTTCCTATGTCGCTAGGTTGACAATCAATTGCGTGCTAAAGTTCAAACAAGGTTACGAGAATCAAGAATATTTAGCTCACTACGCAAAGCACAAAACTTTGTCTCATCTAGAGGCTTAGTGAGGTGTTGACACAAAAAGCGTCAGGATCTGCGAACACCTCGGGCTATTATCCAAAGCTCGGTATTCCGGAGGCGTGCCAGTTGATTTGACCAGTTAATCGACAAGGACGATAACTAGAGCAAGATCCAATCCAGACAACAGCGATGCGCCCGGATGCTGGGATTGAGGCTTGATCAGGATAACTAGAGCAGAGCTGAACAAGGCAACAGCGATGCGCCCGGATGCCAAAGCTCAGAGGTACTCCCACGCGGAACTTGCAAGGATTTGACGGAGATCAAGGTGATGCAGCCCGTCGAAGCTTGAAGAACTCGTTAAAAGCTATAACTAATGCAAAAAGGGTAAATTGCGATAAAAAGTAGAATAAGAGTAAAATTGGTTTGTTTGATATTGGATTTTTCTTTTCGCAGCCCTCGGGCACATATTTATACTCCCGCATGGAGAGTTGTACAAAGACACGACACGTATCTTTCCTAAAACAAACTCCTAATTTAAGGAAACTGACTCGCGCAGGAGCCGGATAACAATATTTATTTTCCTAAACAAACACGCCTATTTTAAAGGAAAATAAACGACTCATGCAAGAGTCGGACTCAGACTACTATAATAATAATACTGGTACAAAACACCAGTTTCCTTATTCTTCTCTTTGATGGAAACTTTCCATCGGCAGATCCCTTCAATTCGCGCCTTCCTTTTTTGGCCACCTGCAGTCCTCTGCTGACACCAAGCACTACGTCATCTTGTATTCATCGGCACCCTATGCCCATTGGCATCGGCAATACTTCCCGATCGGCAACCTTTGTACTGATAACTGTCTTCACGAATCAATCGGCAATCGGTAACCAATTTTCATCAGCACTCGGCATCAGCTCCTCATCGGCAACTGGCAACCACTCTTCATCGGTAATCGGCAACGTCTTCTCATTGGCAATCGGCATCAGCAACTTTATAGTTTAAGCTATCCGACTTAACCAATTAACCTCTATCGGCAAGGACATCCAGCCTCCGTCGGCAACACACTTAGTCTTCCCGCAGCATATTCCCAACGGCAATACTGGCTCATGTTTTTCCCGATGCCGATGGAGAACGGCCGCTGACCAGCCAAGCCTTAGCTCATTTGACACGTGCTGAAAAATGGTGTCAACATGAAGATATTGGCTAGTTGCTTTTCGGTGCTCACATGGTGAATTGTGATATCTCCTTTTAATTCGTGATCTCTCAAGAAGTGATGACGGATGTCTATGTGTTTTGTTCTAGAGTGACTAATTGGGTTATTTGCGAGTTTAATGACACTCTCGTTTTCACACAAGAGAGGTATCTTGGTGAATTGACATCCGAAATCTTTTAAGGTTTGTCTCATCCAAAGTAGTTGAGCACAACACGCACCGGCTGCAACATACTCGGCTTTGGCGGTGGAAAGGGCTACACAATTTTTCTTTTTCGAACCCCAAGACACTAGGGACCTGTCACACCCCAAAATTTCAATTTTGGGATGTGGCTTGGAAAACATAAAAGATAATCAATGATTTCAATATTTACTAAAATTTTCCAACATTTATTTAGTTGTTGACAATTTATATAGTGGAAAAATGAGAGTTTCCAAAATGTTTTAAGAATCTAATTCAATGGTTTCATGCATTTCATGCCTTTGCATAGTGTTTATGTATGAAAAATGGATTTAAAGTTTTTCAAATGCGCCTAGGACTTGAACCAAAACAAAACTTCTCTTAATCTTTGATCAAGTTTTCATGACCTCCAAATCCTTTGAGAATTCCTTGGAAACCAAAAACCTTGATCCTTGTTCTAAAAACCTTGATGGATCTTCAATCTTTCATGTTCTCAAAACCCTCTAGTCATATCTTGTTTTGCTCTCTTTTTATCTTTTCTTTATCCTCCTTATATTTGATCTCCTAATTCTTTTTGGTTGAGTCTTCTCCAACTATCAAAGTATATGCTAGATGAGCAATCATTATATCTCTTCTATCTCTCACAATGCTACCATCACTTTGTACAAGTCAAATCAATCACATGTCTTTTATCAATGTTAATCTCAGTTCTCACTTTTTATTCTTTCCTCACCTTGGGAAACATTAACATGGGATGATCTTTACCCTCCACCCTTTTCCCCTCTTAATCAAAGTCAACATGTTTTTGAACCATCTTTGAAAACTATACGACCTTGATCCCATCTTTTGATCTAAGTTTTCCGCAAAACCCTAATCTTGTCTTTCTGAGAATTTATCGGGCCGAGGCCAACCACTTGCCTTCCATCTTCTCTTGTCTTGGGACAACTTTATATTATTAGTCCATTAGTAAACCATCTCTCATATCTCTCTCTTATGCTAATGGGTCAAGTCCAACTCTTTCCATCTCCGACGTCGCTTTGGGCTGAACCCGGTCCAAATTTTACATTTGTTCTCGCCTTCGGTCAAAGCCCAACCATCCTCCTCTTCCTTGTGGACCAAGACCAAGCCCAACCAGACCTCTAACTGTTCCTATCCCCTCTCCCACGTCAAGCCCCTGGCCCCTCTCCTTTTTGCACAAAAATAATCAAAAGACAAGGATAATATCAACTCATGACCCTTTGCCTACCACCCCTTGACCTCCCAACCTTACCCCTTTATCTCCCAACCCCCTCACGCCTCCCCTTCAGTTTCCCACAGCCTCCACCTTACTCTCCACGCCAAGAACAGAAGGGAGACACCCCAGCACCTCCTCCTCCTCGCCCATAGCGTCCCCAATCAACCGGAACACAAGAACGGCGTTGCACCGCACCGAATCGTCGTCGTCCCCGGCGGTGGCAGCGCATCCCCTTGGTCCTCCACTCACTTCCCCATGGTGAGAACAATCCATCATCTCCCCCATACTTTTTTCATGTTCCCCTACGAAATTCATGCACCTTGGATGACATTTGATTGATCCCCCGCGACGTTTACCCGTTGTAGGTGTTGCTGTCAACGTGGGCTGATTCGCTGTTGTTGAGGAATTCGGCGTTCCCCGCTGTTCCGTGACTCCAGTGATGAAACCCTTTGGTGGAGTTGTTGTTTACATCATTGAACACTCTCCTGTAAATTGGTTTGATCATAGGACTTGTGAAATTCGAGATATGATCATTCCCGTGTCGCTGTTCCTGCTGATTCAGCAGATTACAGCTCTCTGTGTTTTTGGCGTTCCCAGAAAATCCACTATCCAAATCACCATGCCCTTTTTTGTACATGTTCATAACATCCCTGCACATGATCCAACCAATTGGTTTGGCTATGCAATCCCAGATGGCTGAGATATAGTGTTTGATGTCTCTGCTACCTCTGCTGTCCAACAGCAACCCACCCTGTTTTTGGCAATGGCGTTCCCATTGATCCATTGACCCCATGGATGCACCCTTTGGCCACAATATCTTATATATACTTCCACATGTCTCTGAAAGTTTCATTGTCATAGGATTAAATATGAAAGAGTTATGTTCCTATCTTGTGCTTACTGTCCTGCAGCCGTGCTGATGCCGGTTGGCATGAGCGTTCCCGTTGATTCACCACTACGGTGGTCAAGCCATTCAACCCCAATATATATGATATACATGTACACATCTCTGCAAGTTTCCTTTGTCATATGAACTACAACATTGGAGTTATAACATCACCATGCCATTGCTCTTGTCATGCCAACAATCGAACAATGTAATCATGTAATCTTGTTCCCTAGCTATCCGATGGTTGCAACATCACATCCTTTTGTCACCATATGATTCATAGAGTACCTCGCAACCACACATAATGTATCACCTTTTTTCTCTTTTATAACCTTGCAATTTATCATCATGCCACCGCTATCCGCCATCGGTTACGCTCAACCGATTCACAAATCACTACAATCGTGTTTCCCTTTGATCTATCATCCGCCTTAGTGCATTGATTGATCATGATATATTCCCAAGTACCTATTCACATATCCAATCTTTTTTGTTCTGATGGATATGATTATGCTAGTCCAAACTCCACCTTGCTCTTTTGAATCCAATCATTTCCATGTGTACCTTCCAATTCTCACATCTTTTGATCGTGGATCCCATTTTGGTTCAAATGTGATGCTTATTCAAGTTATTTTCTGTCGTTAGAAGTGGAGCTATGCAAGGATGATCCAGCAGAAGGAAAATTTCAAGAGTTTGGAACGCTTTTGGAGGCAAGTATAGCCTATGGTTTCCTTGTTACCTAGCAACTCAATTCACTTATATATGCATGTGTCTATTTTACTCAAACCATAGTGATATACCTAGAAATACTTGTACCACACATCCTTGTTACCTATGGGGGTTTTATGCATAATAAGTTATTCTATATCTATGCTACGTTCAACTTCACTATATGAACTTTGATAAAGGAAGGATGGACTCATGATCAAAATGATAATGTTTTTATTAAAATTGACGAGGGGGCTGGAGATGCATTTTATTTCCCTATGCTCTAGTACCTCTCTATAAGGTTTGTATTTGGGATAGACAACCCAGGAAGTTTGTACAACCTTGAGGATCACATGGCTCTGATCTTAGTCGTAAAACTAGTTTGCTCTAGCTTGTTAGTGGTTTCCAACTCGTGGCGCTAGAGGGGCGTTTCAGTTTAAGAATGGTTCTCTTGCCTGTCTTGATGAGCTCTAGGCTGCGGTATTTTTAGAGTGCCATCTCGAAGGGGGGGGCCATTCGCCTAAGCGGAAACCTCGCGGCTACTAACTTGTTAGAGTGGCTAGTGTAAGACTTCGTAGTGAACCCTGTCGGCTTACCTTGGTAGTGAGCTAAGTGGCTTGCAATCTCGGGCAAAGGGGTAACATGACTCAAGGGTAAAGTTGTACAAACTCTACAGAGTTCTAAAATCTATCATGATAGCCGTGCTCACGGACACGAGCGGTCTGGATCTTTCCAACTATATTACCTATTTTTACAATAAAAAGGAGATGATGTTAACTTGGAACTTTGATGCTACATGCTTAATCATGGGAATGGGTTAAACATATGTTTTTCTATTGTTATGTATTAATAAAACTTGACCAATTAAAAATGTTTATCGCTTAAACTAGTGTGAGCCTTTTGAGCTTGCATCCCCATAGTTATACTTGTTGAGCATGCTGAGCTGACGCTTGTTGTCACCACCTTTGTATAAAAATCCCAGATGGGTACCAGATGGTGCTTCAAGTGAAGAGTTTCTTGTGGAGTACCAAGAGTACTAGGCGAGTGCTCCCCCAGTCAACCATCCCTGTGGAGTATGGAGGCCCAAAGACAGAAGTCTAAGAATAGTTTCTATGATGCTTTGATATAGATGCAAGTCTTTTTGTAACTATGTTTCGATATATAATAAAGCATTGTATTTGATAATCTCCATTTCGTTGCTATATGTGGCGTGTGGACATCCTGGGCACACATATATTTAGCATTCGGTATTCTTTGGAAAACCAGGTGTGACAAATTGGTATCAAAGTAGTGTTGACTGTAGAACGCTCAGCCTAGTTAGAAATGGTCGTTTTTATAAACTTATTTTGGTAAAAAGTAATCCTTGTTTTCTCTCCCTTGATGCTTTGGGAAAAATAAAACTTGTTTATAACGAAAACCCCTCGTTTCTCCAAGATCCATGAAGATGCATGTGAAGTTGAAGATTCTACATCAACAAGAAGAATCATCACACTATAGAAGACCGAAGACTTCAAGATCGTTCAATCCTATGTCCTATATAAGTAGGTTTTTACCCAAGCGCTTTAACGATAGCAACGATGCTAAGATAAGTGTTGGTGTGTTCTTGCATGGTGATTGTTTTGTTATGATGTTCATGTATGTTTTGGTTCTTTGTAATGAGTGTAATGATCTTGTTGGGTTTCCCACAATTTCATTTAGCTTATAGACCTAAGGCTGTAAATAGTTGGGTTCTCTTGTCTCTTGTTTCCCTATCCTATCTTCTCTGGAGAAACATATCTTTATCAACCTATCTCTCTGTTTATGGAAGTTAAAAAAAATCTGGACAAAAGTAGACTTCCATATCTTTCTCTGAAGACAAGAATCACCTTCATAGATGTCGTGGTTTAGGAGTTATGAATATCAAAACGAGACCTAGCTGTGTTGGAACAGTTCGGAGGGTTGTTGTTTTGACTACCTTAACCACAGAATCTGAAGAAGTGCACTATAAGGAAGTTGTAAAGAACCTTGTAAGTTTTCCATCAGTTTAAGCTACAACTTCAATGGATTAACAGGACTGTGGTTTTGGCTGTTTTAGTAAGCTTTTGTTTTGCCTCTAGCGAGGAAAGTTTGGATTAGTTGTTTCTGTGCTTACACCCAAGTTTTCACGAAGTCCAAAAGAACATAAGGATGATAAACCGACTCGAAGGAGAATGTAAGCTACTCTTTGGAGACCCCTTGTCCAGTTCATCTTAAGAGGGGTAGCCAAGTTGAAGAAGTTGCAATATGGAAGTTGCATACGTTCTAATGTCTAGCTTGAAAAGTTTTGCTTCTCAGTATGCTTGGATTTTCTCTAGTTGCTCATGCGATGTTTTGACATCACCTGAAGCCGTATTTAAAGAAGATAGGAGTGACCAAGATCTAATGCATACTTATATCAAATAGATGGATAAAGCAACTTCAATTGAGAGCGAGCGACAAGGGATGAAAAAGAAGAAGAGAAAGTGTGATCTTCAACACCAGCTAAGAGTCACTCATCCACATTTTGCTACACATACAGAATAACAGTCACAGTCTATGAATCAGCTTGGGAGTACAAATCAAGATCAAGGTCAGCAATCCAATGATGCAGTACCACACTTCAACTCTCAAGGTCCATGTCTGTCACCACCTACTAACCCTTTTATAAAGGCCAACATTTCTTCTAATAAGGAATGTTATGATAATGGTGAGACTGAACCTTATGAGAACAACCGTCTTGAGAAGTCTGATGAGAACAATCAACTTCAGAACCAACAACAACATGAATCAGAATCGAGTAACTAGAAAAAACAGGATCAAGGAATAAAAGTGAAGGGAAAATACACTCAAGTAATGCTGAGTAATCTGTCTACCACATGTGGATCTAAGGAGGTCGTGGTGGTTACATTTTCATAAACTCAATTTCCACAAGAGTGATGTTGACCCCAAAGCTACACATTCGTTTATCTCTAGCATATATGTGCAAGAGCATAAGATGACAATGCTTCCAATAAGGAAACCAGTGAAGGTTGATACTATTGGAGGAACAGTGAAGGCAACTCATATCTGCCCAAAAGTTAGTTTTTGTATAAATGGAGAAAACTTCAAGGAAAACCTCATCATTTTGGATTTCATAAACCACGATGTTATCCTTGGAAGGGGATTTTTCTCTACTCGTAAAGGAGTTATTGATCATACCCAAGGTTTGGTATTTCTAACAACACCATCAGGAAAAAAAATTGAGTATCAAGGGATGCAACCTGATCCTGACTACTACAAGGATGACCTACTAGAGAGTGAGAATACAGAGAATAATGATGTGGAATATTTTCTTCCCAAGCAACATCAGAACCCTCAAGATGCCCTATGAAGTTAAACTTGTGTTCTCTAGATCAAAGTTTGGTTTGCAAGTCAACCATGATCTCTGTATCTTGAAGTTTAGTTGTGCTCTCATGTGAAAGTCTTTGTTTTCAAAGTCAGATGTAATCTTGTTTCTCGGAAGACATCTTTATTTTTCTTACTATTCTCTCTGAATCTCGGGAAGAGATTCCTGTTAAGGGGGGTAGTTTGTCACACCCCAAAATTTCAATTTTGGGATGTGACTTAGAAAACATAAAACATAATCAATGATTTCAATATTTACTAAAATTTTCCAACATTTATTTAGTTGTTGACAATTTATATAGTGGAAAAATGTGAGTTTCCAAAATGTTTTAAGAATCCAATTCAATGGTTTCATGCATTTCATGTCTTTGCATAGTGTCTATGTATGAAAAATGGATTTAAAGTTTTTCAAATGCGCCTAGGGCTTGAACCAAAACAAAACCTCTCTTAATCTTTGATCAAGTTTTCATGACCTCCAAATCCTTTGAGAATTCCTTGGAAACCATAAACCTTGATCCTTGTTCTAAAAACCTTGATGGATCTTCTATCTTTCATGTTCTGAAAACCCTCTCTAGTCATATCTTGTTTTGCTCTCTTTTTATCTTTTCTTTATCCTCCTTATATTTCATCTCCTAATTCTTTTTGGTTGAGTCTTATCCAACTATCAAAGTATATGCTAGATGAGCAATCATTATATCTCTTCTATCTCTCACAATGCTACCATCACTTTGTACAAGTCAAATCAATCACATGTCTTTTATCAATGTTAAGATCTCACTTTTTATTCTTTCCTTACCTTGGGAAACATTCACATGGAATGATCTTTACCCTCCACCCTTTTCCCCTCTTAATAAAAGTCAACATGTTTTTGAACCATCTTTGAAAACTATACAACCTTGACCCCACCTTTTGATCTATGTTTTCTGCAAAACCCTAATCTTGTCTTTCTGAGAATTTATCGGGCCGAGCCCAACCACTTTCCTTCCATCTTCTCTTGTCTTGGGACAACTTTATATGCTTAGTCCATTAGTAAACCATCTCTCATATATCTGTCTTATGCTAATGGGTCAAGTCCAACTCTTTCCATCTCGACGTCTCGTTGGGCCGAACCCTGTCCAAATTTTGCATTTGTTCTCGCCTTCGGTCAAAGCCCAACCATCCTCCTCTTCCTTGTGGACCAAGACCAAGCCCAACCAGCCCTCTAACTCTTCCTCTCCCCTATCCCACGTCAAGCCCCTGGCCCCTCTCCTTTTTGCACAAAAATAATCAAAAGACAAGGATAATATCAACTCATGACCCTTTGCCTCCCAACCCCCTCACGCCTCTCCTTCAGTTTCCCACGCCTCCACCTTCCTCTCCCACGCCAAGAACAGAAGGGAGACACCCCAGCACCTCCTCCTCCTCCCCCATGGCATCCCCAATCAACCAGAACACAAGAACGGCGCTGCACCGCACCGAATCGTCGTCCCCGACCGTGGCAGCGCATCCCCTTGGTCCTTCTCTCACTTACCCATGGTGAGAACACTCCATCATCTCCCCCATACTTTTTTCATGTCCCCCTACGAAATTCATGCACCTTGGATGACATTTGATTGATCCCCCGCGACGTTTACCCGTTGTAGGTGTTGCTGTCAACGTGGGCTGATTCGCTGTTGTTGAGGGATTCGGCGTTCCCTGCTGTTCCGTGACGCCAGTGATGAAACCCTTTGGTGGAGTTGTTGTTTACATCCTTGAACACTCTCCTGTAAATTGGTTTGATCATAGGACTTGTGAAATTCGAGATATGATCATTCCCGTGTCGCTGTTCCTGCTGATTCAGCAGATTACAGCTCTCTGTGTTTTTGGCGTTCCCAGAAAATCCACTATCCAAATCACCATGCCCTTTTTTGTACATGTTCATAACATCCCTGCACATGATCCAACCAATTGGTTTGGCTATGCAATCCCAGATGGCTGAGATATAGTGTTTGATGTCTCTGCTACCTCTGCTGTCCAACAGCAACCCACCCTGTTTTTGGCAATGGCGTTCCCATTGATCCATTGACCCAATGGATGCACCCTTTGGCCACAATATCTTATATATACTTCCACATGTCTCTGAAAAGTTTCATTGTCATAGGATTAAATATGAAAGAGTTATGTTCCTATCTTGTGCTTACTGTCCTGCAGCCGTGCTGATGCCGGTTGGCATGAGCGTTCCCGTTGATTCACCACTACGGTGGTCAAGCCATTCAACCCCAATATATATGATATACATGTACACATCTCTTCAAGTTGCCTTTATCATATGAACTACAAAATTGGAGTTATAACATCACCATGCCATTGCTCTTGTCATGCCAACAATCGAACAATGTAATCTTGTAATCTTGTTCCCTAGCTATCCGATGGTTGCAACATCACATCCTTTTGTCACCATATGATTCATAGAGTACCTCGCAACCACACATAATGTATCACCTTTTTTCTCTTTTATAACCTTGCAATTTATCATCATGCCACCGCTATCCGCCATCGGTTACGCTCAACCGATTCACAAATCACTACAATCGTGTTTCCCTTTGATCTATCATCCGCCTTAGTGCATTGATTGATCATGATATATTCCCAAGTACCTATTCACATATCCAATCTTTTTTGTTCTGATGGATATGATTATGCTAGTCCAAACTCCACCTTGCTCTTTTGAATCCAATCATTTCCATGTGTACCTTCCAATTCTCACATCTTTTGATCGTGGATCCCATTTTGGTTCAAATGTGATGCTTATTCAAGTTATTTTCTGTCGTTAGAAGTGGAGCTATGCAAGGATGATCCAGCAGAAGGAAAATTTCAAGAGTTTGGAACGCTTTTGGAGGCAAGTATAGCCTATGGTTTCCTTGTTACCTAGCAACTCAATTCACTTATATATGCATGTGTCTATTTTACTCAAACCCTAGTGATATACCTAGAAATACTTGTACCACACATCCTTGTTACCTATGGGGGTTTTATGCATAATAAGTTATTCTATATCTATGCTACGTTCAACTTCACTATATGAACTTTGATAAAGGAAGGATGGACTCATGATCAAAATGATAATGTTTTTATTAAAATTGACGAGGGGGTGGAGATGCATTTTATTTCCCTATGCTCTAGTACCTCTCTATAAGGTTTGTATTTGGGATAGACAACCCAGGAAGTTTGTACAACCTTGAGGATCACATGGCTCTGATCTTAGTCGTAAAACTAGTTTGCTCTAGCTTGTTAGTGGTTTCCAACTCGTGGCGCTAGAGGGGCGTTTCAGTTTAAGAATGGTTCTCTTGCCTGGCTTGATGAGCCCTAGGCTGCGGTCTTTTTGGAGTGCCATCTCGAAGGGGGCCCCATTCGCTTAAGCGGAAACCTCGCGGCTACTAACTTGTTAGAGTGGCTAATGTAAGACTTCTTAGTGAACCCTGTCGACTTACCTTGGTAGTGAGCTAAGAGGCTTGCAATCTCGGGCAAAGGGGTAACACGACTCAAGGGTAAAGTTGTACAAACTCTACAAAGTTCTAAAATCTATCATGATAGCCGTGCTCACGGGCACGAGCTGTCGGGATCTTTCCAACTATATTACCTGTTTTTATAATAAAAAGGAGATGATGTTAACTTGGAACTTTGATGCTACATGCTTAATCATGGGAATGGGTTAAACATATGTTTTTCTATTGTTATGTATTAATAAAACTTGACCAATTAAAAATGCTTATCGCTTAAACTAGTGTCAGCCTTTTGATCTTGCATCCCCATAGTTATACTTGCTGAGCATGGTGAGCTGACGCTTGTTGTCACTACCTTTGTATAAAAATCCCGGATGGGTATCAGATGGTGCTTCAATTGAAGAGTTTCTTGTGGAGTACCAAGAGTACTAGGCGAGTGCTCCCCCAGTCAACCGTCCCTGTGGAGTATGGAGACCCAAAGACAGAAGTCTAAGAATAGTTTCAGCGATGCTTTGATATAGATGTAAGTCTTTTTGTAACTATGTTTCAATATATAATAAAGCATTGTATTTGATAATCTCCATTTTGTTGCTATCTGTGGCGTGTGCACATCCTGGGCACACATAGTTAGCATTCGGTATTCTTTGGAAAATCGGGTGTGACAGAACCGTCCAAGGAATTGACACGTCCCTGAAGTGCTTTTTTGGTCTACCTTGCAACTGGCATAATCGGAATCCGAATAGCCAAGTAGATTGAACTTGGAGCCCTTAGGATACCACAAGCCAAGGTTAGGAGTGTGTACTAAATATCTCAAGATTCTCTTAACCGCCACCAAGTGGCACTCTTTTGGGTTAGCTTGAAATCTAGCACACATGCACACACTAAGCATTATGTCCGGCCTAGATGCACAAAGGTAAAGGAGAGAGCCGATCATGGAGCGATATACCTTTAGATCCATGGCTTTCCCTTCAACATCAAGATCAAGATGTCCATTGGTTGGCATTGGAGTTTTGATGGGCTTCGCATTCACCAAGTCAAATTTCTTTAGCATATCTTGGGTGTACTTGGCTTGACATAGAAAAGTCCCTTCCTTCAATTGCTTGATTTGAAAACCAAGGAAGAACTTGAGCTCACCCATCATGGACATCTCAAACCTCTTAGTCATAGTCCTACTAAACTCTTCACAAAATGAAATGTTAGTACTATCAAATATTATGTTATCGACATATATTTGGCACACAAAGATATCTTTATTGAGCTTATGAGTAAAGAGAGTAGGATCGGCTTTGCCTATTTGAAAGCATTGCTTGAGCAAGAATTCCTTAAGGCATTCATACCATGCTCTTGGTGCTTGCTTAAGCCCATAGAGCGCCTTTTGGAGTTGGAAGACATGGTCGGGGAACTTGGGGTCTTCAAAACCGGGTGGCTGCTCAACATAAACCAACTCTTGTATTGGGCCATTGAGGAATGCACTCTTGACATCCATTTGATATAACTTGAAGTCATGATGGGCGGCAAAAGCTAGAAGCATCCGAATTGCTTCAAGTCTTGCCACCGATGCATATGTTTCTTCAAAGTTCAAGCCCTCTACTTGAGTGAACCCTTGAGCCACCAATCTTGCCTTGTTCCTTGTCACCACACCATTCTCATCTTGCTTGTTGCGGAATACCCATTTAGTGCCTATCACATTGGTCTTGGGCCTTTCCACTAAAGTCCACACTTGATTCCTCTCAAAGTTGTTTAGCTCTTCTTGCATGGCCATAATCCAATCCGTGTCATCAAGTGCTTGATCTACCTTCAAGGGTTCCAAGGAGGAAACAAACGAGTAATATTGACAAAAATTTGCTATATGAGAACGAGTTGTTACCCCCTTGCGGATGCTTCCAAGAATATTGTCAACGGGGTGATCCCGTTGGATAGTTTGGCGTAGTCTTAGGTGTTCAACACCTCCTTGATCTTTTGATGTATTAGCATCTTGTTCTTGTTCAAATATAGGCTCCAGGTTTAGCCCTTGAGGTGATGGAGTCCTTGCTGGACTGTCTACTGCTGGTTCACTAGGGTCAGCACTGCCGACCCTAGGGGCGGCACTGCCAACCTTCTGAACAGTAGCAGGTGTGTGCTACTATTGGTTGTTGAGTATCACAGCAGAATCTTGTGCAGCAACACCTTGAGGCTCCTCATGCTCAGCATCTTCTTCCAATGGCCTAATTTTTCTTATGGCCAAATCCTTGATATCTTCACATGGTGGATCCTCCTTTCCTACAACACTTGCATCAACTTGCTCTACTTGAGAGCCATTAGATTCATCAAATGTCACATCTATCATGATCTTAACTCTACCAACAATTTGGTTGTAGACACGATAGGCATGCTCATTTGATCCATAACCAAGTAATATGCCAATATCGACTTTAGGTGCAAACTTAGAGGTTTTGGGTCTTTTGTTGAGAATGAACACTTTGCACCCAAAAACTCTAAAGTAAGACACCTTTGGTTTGTTACGGTTAGGAGTTCATATGATGTCTTTTGAAGCTTCTTGTGTAGGTAGAGACGGTTGATGGCATGACAAGCGGTGTTGATTGCTTCACACCAAAAGATGTCCGAAGTCTTGTATTCCTCAAGCATTGTCCTTGCCATATCAATGAGAGTTCTATTCTTCCTCTCTACTACACCATTTTGTTGAGGGGTGTAAGGAGATGAAAACTCATGTTTGATGCCCTCATCATCAAGAAACTCTTCCACCATGGTGTTCTTAAACTCGATCCCATTATCACTTCTCACTTTCTTGATTGGGAGACCAAATTCCTTTTGAGCCCTTCTCACAAAGGTTTTCACCTTGTCTTGTACCTGAGACTTATCATAAACAAAGAACACCCAAGTGAAACGGGAATAATCATCAACAATTACTAATCCATATTTGTTACCCCCGATACTTATGTAGGCAACCGGTCCAAAGAGATCCATATGAATCAACTCCAAAGGTTGAGTGGTGGTCATGATGCTCTTTGGTGGGTGAGGTACACCTACTTGCTTCCCGGCTTGGCATGCTCCACATATCCTATCTTTCTCAAAATGAACATTTGTTAGTCCTAGGATATGTTCATTCTTTAGGAGTTTGGCCAAGTTCCTCATCCCAACATGGGCCAGTCGGCGATGCCATAGCCAACCCATGCTAGATTTTGCCACTAAACAAGTCTCAAGCTTAGCCTTACTTTTGTTGAAATCAACTAGGTAAAGCTTGCCTTTCAAACGACCCGTAAAGAAAATAGAGGAATCCTCCCTCTTAAGAACTTCCACACCCTTATCCGTAAAGAGACAATTGTAGCCAATCTCACAGAGTTGTGAAATGGACAACAAATTGTAACTCAACGAATCAACATGCAAAACATTAGAGATAGAATGATCTAGAGTTATTGCAACTTTGCCAAGACCGATCACATCCCCCTTTGAGTTGTCTCCAAAGACAATGTTCTCACTTGCATCTGTTGAGGGGGTATATGAACTGAACATACTCCTTTCTCCGGTCATATGATTTGTACATCCAGTATCAAACACCCAACTTGATCCACCGGAGGAGTATGCCTACAAAACAAGTTTAGTTCCTTGATTTAGGTCCCCAAAGATTCTTGGGGCCTTGCATGTTAGTAACAAGGGTCTTAGGAACCCAAATGAAAGCATTAATGTAAATATTCTTTCCATTGCCAATGTGTTTGGCAATCACTTCACCCTTGCTGTTGTTCTTCAACTCAAAGCAAGATTTCAAACTTGAGCGAGATGCTTAAGCCTTTGATTGATATGAATATCTATTTGGGGTGGCCCAGATAGTTTCCTTAGGCTTCTGCACCTCATTCTTCACCTTATACACCTATTTAGTGTGCTTGCTATGGGCAGTGGAGTCATAGGTGGCCTTCCCTTTTCTGCGGGGAGCGGCACTACCGACCTCCAGGGCGGCACGATCGACCTTGGTTGGCTGTGCTGCTCGAGGTGAGGCTTGTGCCACTGTCTGTGCAGGCCTCTCTGTACCTATTCTGTCACTGCTCACAAACTGAACACATTCAATTCCTTTGACAACCTTTCTTCCATTCTCTTTGCCTCCACGAGTGAGACCAAGTCCATATTTGATGAAAGGGTGTCTTCCATCCTTGAATTGTGGCTTCTTAGGTTGATCAACTTTATCACTTGCTGATTTCTTACCATCATTGCACTTTTCATGTAGCAAAGCATTGAGCCTAGCAATCTCCTTCTTCATTTCTTTCATATTGGCAAGGTTAGTGGAATAAATATTTATATCAATTTCAAAACATCTTCCATAACCTTGGCTAGTGGAGGGAATAGAGGTATCCTTTAAGGTAGAAGGCTGTGAGTTGCTCTCCCAAAGAAGGTTATATTGCAACTCCATTTCCTTGTGCTTTTCATCTAAGACAATACTTTTCATGGAGTGAAATATTTGCCTTCTTTGTAAGAGCATGATCTCCTTGCTCTTTGGCCAATGCCTTTTGCAAGGATTTCACCTCACTTCTCTCTTCCTTAAGAGCTTCCTTGTTGGCAATATACATTTTCTCAAGTTCATCAAGGTCGTTTTCTCTATTGTCCAACTCTACTTGGGTTCCCTCTAATTCCTCCTTAAGCTTAGAGATTATTAGTGTGATCTTAGGATTTAGGTTCTTTATGATTTCATCCATTTCTTCATCACTAGAACCTTCATCACAGGAGGTATCGCTAATATCACTACTAGAAGGATCATGAGAAGGAGGAAGGGGTTTTGCTTTTGATTTTACCTTCTCACCCTTTGCCATAAGACAAATGTGAGGGGAGTAGTAGTCATCATCATCACTTATGTTGTTGAAGAGCTTTGGTGTAGAGGATGGCTCTTGGATAGCAATGGTTGCAAGCTTCTCATCCTCATCACTTTGGCTCTCTAGTGAAGAATCCCATTCATGGCCAATATGAGCCTCACCCACTTTCTTGAACCTTCTCTTGTTCTCAAACTTGCCATCTTATCTTTCCTTCTTGTGGAAGCCATCTTTCTTCTCATTTGGGCAATTTGTAATAAAATGCTCGGTGCTCCAACAATTGTAGCAAGTTCTTTTCTTCTTGCTAGGGAATCTTCTCTTCACAAACTTGTACCCATTTTGCTTCAAGCCCTTGTTGTACTTCTTGATGAAGAATGCCATGCCTTTGATCTCTTCAAAATCAGCTCCATCATCTTCATCATTGCTTGAGGAGGAAGTGGAGTCCTCTTCTTGTTACACTTGCTTCATTTTATTGTACTTGCTTGTAGAAGCTTGCTTGCTGCCCTCTTTCTTGCTTGGGAAGCTTTTCTTGGTTGCTTTGCTTGATTTGAGAGCCACATCCTTGATCTTCATGCCATAAAGCTTTGATTGCAACTCTCCAAGCTTTCTTCTCTCATTTTCTTCCTCTCTTTGCATGTCAAAGGTCAATAATCTTCCAAGCACATAATTGGGAGTGAAGTGCTCAAACTTCTTATCTCTAATCAAGGTGACCATGGTCTCATTCCTTGGTGAGTAAGATTCCAACATGATTTTCATCACCTTATGATCATCAAGCTCCTCACAACCATATCCTCTAATTTTGCCAAACCATGGTCATCAACCGATCAAACATCTCTTGTGGACCTTCACCATCCACAATCACAAACCTATTGAGCTTGGCCATCATCAAATCAATCTTTGCCTTTCTCACTTTATCTACACCTTCTGAGCTAGGTGTAGGGTGTCCCAAATTTGCTTGGCCACACCCACATTCATCACTCTATTGTACTCATCTCCATCCAAGGCACTAAGAAGGATGCTAGTGGCTTGAGCATTGAGATGGACAACAATCATCTTTTCATTTGTTGGCTCTTTGGATCCTCTGGCCCCTACACACACTTCACAACAATCTTCCAAAGGCCGGGGTGAAGACCAATAAGGTAAGCCTTCATCAAATGCTTCCACTTAGCAAAGTTAGTCCCATCGAAATGAGGTAACTTGCCAGTGGGAACATTTACAAAAGACTTACGGTCTCGGTTAGTCAAATAAGAATAGTTGAAAGAGACGGTTGAGTATTTTTTCTTGTTGTTTCTGCTGCCATCATCCTTACCCTTCTTCTTCTTTCCACCCTTGGAGTCGAAGTAGGATGCATCATCATCACCATTCATCCGAGCTACTTGATAGCTCACTAGATGAAGCATCCTTGGCCTTCTTTTCTTCTTTCTTCGCTCTTGCTGCCCTTCTCTTGACTCTTTCTTCTCTCTTGAGTCTTCTCTCTTCTTTTCTTTCTCTTTTCTCTTCTTTTCTTTTCTCTTCTCTTTTCTTTTCTCTAAGTGCTCTTCTTTCTTTCTTTGTTTGTAGCTTGTCCTCATCGGTGGGCTTGACAGCGGGAAGTGAGGAGTAGCTAGAGCCGGATAGCTTGCTACTACTCACATCCTCCACTATCACCTTGTCCGCTGCATCACCACCTTTTGGCCCCCCGGAACCTTGACCCGTTTTCATACTTCACGCGGTGAAGGTATACGAAGTATCCAAGCTCTGATACCACTTGTAGGATCTCTGGAAGGGTAAATAGCCTAGAGGGGGGGGGTGAATAGGCCTGTCAAAAATCAACTCGAGCAAGTGTGAGAACAAAGGGTGGCACTGCCGACCTACAAATAATAAACAGAATGCTATGAGATTTTGCAGAGAGATACTAGTTGCCAAGATGAGTCCTTCCCTGCAAAATCAACACCAGAACCAGTTCGAAGACTGGTTACCACAAATATGCTTCTTTTCTCCGAATCACCAACACAAACCCTACCACAAGATATATATATAGAAAGAACCAAACCCTAGGGGACCAAACACAAGACACGATGATTTATCCCGTGGTTCAGCTCGCCATCAAGGCTTGCCTAAGTCCACGTTGTTGAGGTGCCACAAAGGCTTGGAGCTTTGCAACTCCATCTCAATCTCAAGTCAAGGAAGTGAATCCTTGAGATGATGGGTAATTCCTTAGCTTCACATAGCGATTACAAACCTCCCTAGGCTGCCACAAGAGAGGGGAAAGCTCTAGGGCGACGCCTAGCCGGCTAGGAGCAAGCTCCAAGGGTAACAAACCCTAGCACCGACGGCCAACGAGAACCACAAGCTCTTAGACATTGGGAAGTAGTAGATCCGCTCTCTAGGAGTGTTTTGCTGCCTTTTCCCTCAAGAATCTATGGTTGGAAGTGTGGGATTGCTTGGAGGGTGAAGGTCAACAATGGAGAGTTGGAGAGGGAGAGAGAACTCTGTTTGCAACGGTCTTTTAATTTCAAGGAAGACCCAAGGGGGTACTGGACTGGTAAGGTGGAGACCTTTCCAGCCACTTTTATGTCCGAAAAATGTGGGAAGGGAGGTCGGCACTGCCCACCTGCACGAGAAATGCTGGATGTGAGGTTTGGATATGTCTCTAGGCTGTGGTGTATGTCTGGGTAAAGATTTTTGGTGTGATTATATCTACCATAACAGTACTAGAAACCCCCTTATAGTGGGCATTCCCATACAAATTCAAACCCTAAAGAATTTAAACCTTTTTTAAATAGAGAAGCCTCCCTAAGAATTGGGGTACCCCCACCTTTTCTAACTCTTCCTCTTTTGTATTTTTGCATGTCATCTCAATAGTTCTCATTAGTCCTTGATTAGGGGGTCTCAAAACCAAAAAACCCCCTTAGGGCTTGATTCCTTTCAAGTTTGATGTTTGTCCGCGCCCCATGAAAAGGTTGATTTTAGATATATGTACCGACTGTGCCGCTCATGGGGCAAAGCAGTCGGTTTATCAAGTTGCCTCATGAAACAACTGACTTAAAATACTAGACAGTGCCGCTCTTGGTGCAAAACTGTCAGCTTGTCATACCACCTCACGAAACGGTAGACTTATATATATTGAACCAGATTGTGCGCTCTTGGTGCAAAGCAGTCAGTTTGTCGGGTTGCCTCACGAAACAACCGACTTAAAATGCTAGACAATGCAGCTCATGGTGCAAAGCTGTCAGCTTGTCATGCCGCCTCATGAAATGGTAGACTTATATATGTATGAACCAGACTGTGCCGCTCTTGGTGCAAAGGAGTCGGTTTGTCGGGTTGCCTCACGAAACAACCGAACTTAAAAATGTTAGACAGTGCCGCTCTTGGTGCAAGCTGTCAGCTTGTCATGCCGCCTCACGAAATGGTAGACTTATATATATGAACCAGACTGTGCCGCTCATGGTGCAAAGCAGTTGGTTTGTCAAGTTGCCTCACGAAACAATTGACTTAAAATGCCGAACAGTGCCTCTCATTTTGCAAACTGTCGGTTTGTCATGTTGCCTTCCGAGACGGCTGACTTGTAGATCGTTTGTTCTTGAAGTCTTGTATCTTGTGTCTTTAGTTGTAAATTTCTTGAGTTGGCTGATATGCCAAGTGTTGCTTAGCTGAATTCCGTTTTCTGTCATCAGCTCGTACGTTCCGGGTTGTATTGTTATCTTGATTATAAAAGGACGCTCCATGGGCTGAGTAGCTTATGTCTTCCTTCTTTCTTTTGAATTAGCCATAATACCAGATCTCCTGGCTTTAGTGTTCTTGGATGCATGCTTTGTCATAGTGTCTTCGTAGACCTTGTAGGTATCTTGCATTCTGTATTACCGAGTTGTTTCTTATTTCTTCGTTTTGTGTCAATTTCTAACCGTCTTGTTTCTTTGCTTCTCCTTCATCATATTGCTCAATTCTTGGTGATTGCCATATTAATCAACTGGTAATACGGCTTCTGATCTGTATACTAGGAAGAAAGGTGAATATCCTGTTGCTCTGCTGATTTGAGTTTTTAAAACCCCATACCACTTTTGGTAATTCTTCTATCCATTTACTTCCATAGTCTTTTAGGTCTTCATATAGTCTTGGTTTTAGGCCTTGCAATAATAGCCATTGGCTCTTTCAACTTGTCCATTTGCTTGGGGGTGAGCTACTGATGCATAGTCTATCTCTATTCCGTAGTCTCTTGTTGTAGGGTCGAGATGGCGGACTAGAGGGGGGGGGGGTGAATAGTCTTTTCTAAAAAACTTACGCGCAGCGGCAAACCGAAACAAATGCGGAATTAAAACTATCGGTCTAGCCAAGACTACACCCCTCTATCTATAACTTTAGCACCTAGCAAAGTATATTAATTGGGCTCACTAAGGTGCCAAGCTAGGAAGCTCACCTAAAAGTCTAGGTTGCAAGGTCACACAAACCTAAGCAACTAGTACTCTAAGCACAAAGGGAGCTCCTACACATACTAGTAAGCAAAGCACAAAGCACCTAATCTCACTAGCAATTCTCTCTAGCCAGACTACACAAGTCAACTAGAGAACTCAACTTACTTAGCTACACAAACTAAGCAATGTGACTAACAAGGCTACACAAGCCAATTAGCCACGCAAATGCTACTTCTAAGCTACACAAGCTAGAAGGTAACTAGGAAAGCCACACAAGCTAAACTAGTTACAAGAGCAACAAAGAAACACTAGCACAAGATATGAACAAGTAAATACAAGCTAGTGATTTGGAGAATGCAAACCACTGAGAAGAGTAGACAAGGTTGACACGGTGATTTTTCTCCCGAGGTTCACTTGGTTGCCACCAAGCTAGTCCCCGTTGTGTCGACCACTCACTTGGTGATTCGGTGGCTAATAGGTGTTCACAAGCTAGACCACTCACCGTCGACGCCGCAAGAATCTACCCACAAGTGAGGGTAGCTCAATGACACGCTCAATAGAGTTGCCTTCGCGATCCCACGGGGCGAGCACAACACCCCCACAAGCCTTCTCCGGAGCGTCTTTACAATCTTCTTGCGCGCTTCAACGGAGCCTCAAGCCACCAAGCCGTTAGGAGGTGGCAACCCCAAGAGTAACAAGCACCACAAGCTTGCAAGTGGATCACCTAGTGACACACGAAGCTATCTCTCAAAGCAACGCACTAGAATCGCTCTCTCACAAATTCAGATGATCACTACAAGTGTATGTGAGTTAGAGGGATATCCAAGCACTCCTACACAAGCCACAAAGGCCCCAGGGTGCTCAGCCAGCCCCAAGGGCCGCCAAGGGCTATAAATAGCCACCCCCAATCGAAACTAGCCGTTTTGCCCACTCAATGGGCCTTCCGACGTCAGTCTGGACGCACTTTTACAGGGGGCCCGGGAAACCATCAGCAGAGTCCGGACCTCTTCACTACCGTGACCCAAACAGCTCTGCTTGAGCTCCGAACGCGACCTCCCGGACGCGCGCCAAGCGCCGTCCGGACCCAAGCCGCATGCGTTGGTCAAGCCACATTTTTGAACAGCTCTGTTTCGCGCCTTCGCCCTGCGCCCCAAACGCGTCTCCAAACGCAATTGTAGCTTGGGGACCGGACCCAACGCCTCCTTGCGTCCGGACCCCAGCAGAGAGCTCCCGAGAGCCTCAAAACTATCCGAAACACCGTTCGGACGAAGAACAACGTCCGGTGAAACCTCCCACAGATCAGCTCTCCTAGGTATGCCCCCGGTCGCACATGCATAGTCCGGACAGGCAGAACCCTAGCGTCTGGACTGCTTTCCTTGCCAAAGCACACCAAACTTCCCTCCAACTCTTTTCCAAGCTTCCTTTTGGCAAACACAAATGTGTTCTTCACCTTGTGCAATTTGTGTTAGCATTTTCACAATCATTTTTCAAAGCATTTTCACTTGCTCTCACCACGCCACTCAAATCCATAATACATCGCAAAGTTAGATCGCTCCAAGTGGCACTAAAAACCCGTTATGCAAAAAAGTTTGCCCCTCTTGATAGTACAGCTATCTTTTCCTAAACCCGGTCATATACTTTCTACACACCAATGACCAGTGAAATGAAATGCCCATGGTTATATCTTTGCCTTGCGCATTCCTTTCCATCTCCATCTCCAATGTTGATGCAACACATGCACCAAACACTTGTCAAATGATATGATCCACTCCATATCATCACATGACCGTATTGGTTTCATCGATCTTGACCTCACTTGCTCTTCACCGTTGCCTTGGTCCATCGGCGCCAAGCATCACCCCGCTTGCCCTTCCACACTTGCAACCGGTCCATCAAGCCAAACCTCATCTTGATCTTCTCCACCTTGGTCACATGACTCATGTCATGTTTCATGTGCATTAAGCTCCTTCATCACACAATTCACCTGTGAACTAATCTCCTGTGAAATATATCACTTAGGACACATATTAGTCCCCCTAAGTTGTCACTCAATTACCAAAATCACACAAGGACCTTTCACTTGCCCAATATTGAAATTCCTTTGCTGTAAATGGTGACCCAAGATCTGTGATTATACGGTTGGGCACCCAAAATGTGTGCATGATGTCTTGTATGAATTATGTTGCTTTTTCTGCACTGTATTTGACTAGTGGTTTGTACTCAATCCTTTTGGGGTGAATTTATCTACTGCCACGAATATGTATTCAAATCCTCCTTTTGCTTTCTTGAGGGGTCCGACTTGATCAAAGCCCCCAGCATGAGAAAGGCCATGCTGGTGGTATGTAGTTTTAGATTGTGTGCTGGCACGTGTGACTACTTGCAAACATTTGGCAACTTTTGCATGTTCTGACTAATTGTTCTGCATCCTTAAGTGTTGTAGGCCAATAAAAATCCTTTTTTTGAATGCTTTACCAATTAGTGTTCTAGATGCTGCATGATTTCCACAACATCCAAATGGATTTCTTCCAATATCTTTTTTCCTTTTGTGTAGAAACGCATTTCAATAGTACTCCAGAAGATTTTGCTCTCTTGTATAGTTTGTATTTTATGAGGACGATGCTTTGCTTTTCCCTTAAAATCCTTGTTGCTTTGCTTTGTCACCGGGTAGTTTTTTTTCAACTTTATAAAATCGATGTATGGTTGCCTCCAATCGCTCTCTATGGTGAGGATCTGTCTTGAGGCGTCGAGTTCTTTATCTTGTCTAATGTCCATGGGTTCTTCTTTTTTTTTTACTGATTTCCTGGATTGATGGTTTTGCAAGTTCTTCTATGAATATCCCAGGTGGTACCTTTGCTTTGTCTGATCCTAATTTAGATAAGATATCTGCTGCCAACATTTGAATCTCTTAAAATATGATGGATTTCTAATCCCTCAAAGTTCTTCTCGAGTTTTCTTACTTCTGCATAGTATGCGTCCATGTTATTTTTGTGCAATCCCACTCTTTGTTTATTTGATTGATTTCTACTGTGAAATCTCCATATGCGAGGATTTTTTTGATTCCTAGGGTAGTTGCTACTTTTAACCCATTACGAGTGTTTTCGTATTCTGCTTCATTATTGTTGCTTGCCATAATATCTGTAGCACGTACTTTAATTGTCTTCCTTCTGGGGAAATCAGTACACACCTACTCCTGCCCCTGCAAGCTTCAGAGAACCATAAAAGTACATTTTCTAGTGGTCCCGTATTGGCTCGGGTTTTTTTTTGTGACTTGATTGTTGTTCTTGGTTTGAAGTCTATGTTTGAAAATCCGAGTCTACTGCCCATTTTGATATTTGGCCTGTGGCATCTTTGTTTCTGAGTATGTCTTGTAATGGAAAGTTGGTTGCTACTGTTACTTTGTGCTCGTGGGAAATAATGCCTCAGTTTTCTTAATGATATGAGTACTGCATATAGTAGTTTCTGTACGTGGGGGTATCTGACTTTCGATTCTGTGAGTACTTCGCTGATGTAGTATACTAGTCTCTACACTTTGTAGGTGTGTCCGGGTTCTTCTCTTTCCACAATGATGCTGCACTTACTATTTTTTTGTTGTCGGATATATAGATTCATTCCTCCTTATTTCTTGGTGGTGTCATTATTGGAGATAAAGATAAGTATTCCTAAATTTGAATAAAAGCTCGATTTCCCTCTTCTGTCCATTTGAAGTTCCTTTCCTTTTAGAAGTTTTGAAGAAGGGTATTCCTTATTCTCCAATTTTCGATATGAATCTGTTGAGAGTTTGCCATACTCCTGTGAGTTTTTGTATGCCTTTACTTTTTTGGTGGCTTCATATCCTTATGCTTTGGGCTTGTTTTGTGCTTGCTTCAAATTCCTCTATTGCTGACTAAGAAACTGATAGTTGTCCCCGATGGTACGCTGAAGACGCATTTTGTGGGGTTGAGCTTCCACTTCCAAGCTTTCAAGTTTTGAAGGTATCTTCTAAGTCTTCCAATAGTGATTTGGGTTCCTTTGTTTTTAAATACTAGTCATCAATGTATGCTCAGCATTTCTTCCGATTTGATCTCCTAGACAAGTTTGTATTGCCCTTTGATATGTTGCTCTCTGCGTTTTTTAGTTCGATGACATTGACTTGTACAGTATGCTCCAAAGGGGGGTTATAAAAAATGTTTTTCTTTGATCTTCTTCTCTCAGTGATATTTGATGGTACCCCGAGTAGCAGTCGAGGAAAGATAGTGTGATGATCCAGCTGTCGAGTCTATGACTTGGTCAATTCTTTGGGGGGCCCCTATGGATCTTTTGAGCAATGTTTGTTAAGATCTGTGTAATCCACACACATACACCATTCTTTCGAGTTCTTATTCCCACCAAATACTAGGTTGTCTAACCGTCTGGGGGTTTATTATTTCCCTGATGAACCCTGCTGCTAGTAATTTTGTAATTTCCTTTTTGATTGCTGCTTTCCTATTTGGGCAAATCTGCGTAGCTTCTGTTTTACTGGTCCTTGATCCTTTGTTTTTGTCAATTTTGTGCTCAGGCAACTCCCTTTTGGGGTCCTGGCATGTCTGCTGGTTTTTCCCTGCGAATATATCTTTGTTATCCCCTTTGAAAGTTGGTGAGCGCAAGTTCCTATTTGGGATCTAGGCTTGCAATGATTTTTGTTGTCTTCTCTGGATCCTGGTTAGTAGGTTGATTGTTTTTGTGGCTGCTTCTTTTGGGGGTGTAAAATTGCTTGGCTTCTTGACGGTATTTGGATTTCGTCCGGGTTCATTTTCTCAACCTTCTTCACAAAATCTTCTTTTTCCTTGTAATCTTGTAATTTTTCTGATATTTGTATGGCTTGTAAAATCACAATCATATGCCTTTTTAAAATCCCTTTTAGTTAAGAACTCCTTTTGTTGTCAGCATCTTGAGCATAGATATGGGTAGTGGGGTTTTGCCATGTATCTTGTGAGTGCTGGTCTTCCAAGTATTTTCATGATAACATGATTCGAAGTTGGGTACTTCGAACTTGATGAACTCGGTCCAATATTCGTCTGGTGTTCCAAAGGTGACTGGTAAGGTGATTTGTCCCAATGGTATGGAAGCTTTTTTGATTATCCCGTAGAAGGGAATACTTGTTGGTGTGATCATGCCCTCATAGTCCAAATCCATCTTCCTCAGGGTGTCTGTAATATAATGTTTAATCCTGCTCCTCCGTCAATTTAGTACTTTGGACACTGCTACCCCTGCTATTGTTGGTCCCCAAAACTAGTGGGGTATAGCCAGCATTTGCTGCACTTGTCCATTGGTCTGCTGTTGTAAATTGGATTGGGTAATTCTGACCAATCTAGATATCTTGGGGTACCTGGTTTTTGCCGCCATAATGGTTCTGTGTGCTAGCTTTTTCTTGTCTTTTGTTTCTTGCATATGATGCTCTGAAAAGATTACTGCTATTTGTCGTTGAGGTTTTTTGATAATTTCCCCCCTGCTTTCTTTGTATCCTTTCCAGATTCATTTGTTCTCTGTTCCGAGTTGTTTGCTCGTGTATCTTCTTTCTTTGTGAATCTTCGTTGAAAGGTGTCACATTCCATAGCTTTATGGTCTGCATGAGGGTGCACGGAAGTGTCTCGATGTAGTTGTGCGCAAACGTGAGTAGTGTCATGTAGTTGCGAGGTCGTCCGTCTCAACGCTCCTTCTCGCGGTTCGTCCTTGTGCTCCAGATGCAGCACCTCCGAGTAATCACCCCAGTTGCAGGAGGAAGCGTTGCGCCTCTGAAACTGCTAGGTCCATGAGGAGCAGAAGGCGCGAGTATGGGGAGCGACAAGCGACTGCCAAAAGGCATAAATCAATCTCGCCCCGTGCCCCACCCCTTGCTTATATAGGCGTCCTAACGAGCTCCCATGTTGGAGGCCCCTTAGTAACCCTAAACCTAGTCTAATTCGGGTCCAACCCAAATTAGGCTTCCAGCCCCTTAAGCGTGCGACCCTATGGGCTCACGCACACATAGACATGGTTCAAATACTCTTACTCGACCAATAGTTGATAGCGGCCTCTAGCAAGGGGTGTCAACTCCTATGCATACGCTACGATCGTATAGACGAACCACCATAATACAATATACATGTTATTCATTTGCCTCATGATATTTGGTCCAACTCAGGGTTAACACTTAACCCAAGCATGGCCATCCATTTCATGATCTAAACATTTGAGTGGTCCAGTGATATCTTCTCATATAGAGAGTGGCAAATTCCATCTTTATTGGCTTGTCTCATAGCATGTTTTCCCGACAGACCGAAAGCTACCTTTATAAATACCCAGTCACGGAGTAGCGTTTGGTAGTCCCTAAGTAAAGGTCGTTTCACATCTTGAGTACATACGACAATCTTAGGTCTAAGGACATAACGTACACGATGTGTTTTAGAGACAATCTCAAGTCGGGTCTGTCCAGCCCCATGTCATACATGTGCCCACATTATTAGTTTGACATCTCTATGTCCATGACTTGTGAAATATAGTCATCAACTAATAATGTACTGATCTAAATTTTCATGTGCGTTCTTGCACGAACTCCGATCAGGGACAACATTAGAATAACATACAAGCAAAAGAGTTTCACAAACAATTCACATAATTGCTAATCAATACAAGTTGTCTTTAATGAATATTCATTGAACTCATAACATGTCATGGATACAAGGAATACATTTATCTCTATGTTACCTCTAGGGCATACTTTCAACAGTCTCCCACTTGCACTAGAGTTAATCTCAAAGATATCTAATACCCCTAGCTCTCATGTGCGCCTCATGCTTAGGCTGTGGAAGAGCCTTTATCAAAGGATCTGCAACATTCAAATCTGTATGTATCTTGCACATCTTAATCTCATCTCGACGATGAAACTCTCGAATGAGATGAAACTTCCGCAGTACATGTTTGTCCTTTTGGTGATTCCAAGGCTCCTTAGCCTGCGCAATCACCCCATTGTTGTCACAATGTAGATTCAATGGGCTGGACGCATTTGGAAACACACCAAGCTCAATGAGGAACCTCCTCATCCAAACACCTTCCTTTGCAGCAGCAGAAGCTGCAATGTACTCGGCTTCTGCTGTAGAATCGGTCACCGTCTCCTTCTTGGAACTTTTCCAGCTTACAACACCACTATTTTATTGTGAACACAAAACCTGATTGAGACTGTGAATCATCTATGTCAGTTTGGAAGCTAGCATCGGTGTAACCATTTACAACGAGCTCCTCCTCACCTCCATAGATTAGGAACACATCTTTAGTCCTTCTCAAGCACTTAAGGATGTTTTTAACAAGCGTCCAGTGGCTCTCACCTGGATTGGCTTGGTATCTGCTCGCAATACTTAGAGCATATGAGACATCTGGGCGAGTACATATCATGGTGTACATGATGGAACCAACTACCAAAGCGTATAGAACCTTACTCATGCGCTTCCGCTCATCAACTGTCGAAGGACACTGCTTCTCGCTAAAACGCATACCATGTGACATGGGCAAGAACCCTTTCTTGGATTGTTCCATGTTGAACCGTTTCAACACCTTGTCAATGTACGTATCTTGCTTAATCCTATAAGCCTCTTTGATCTATCTCTATAGATTTTGATGCCCAAAATGTATGTTGCTTCTCCTAAATCCTTCATAGAGAAACTATTATTCAGTGAAGTCTTTACGGATTGCAACATAGGAATGTAATTTCCCAATAAATAGTATGTCATCCACATATAAGATTAGAAATACAACAACACTCCCACTTTCCTTCTTGTAAACACAAGGTTCTTCTTCATTCTAACGAAAGCCAAACCCTTTGATCACTTCATCAAAAACGAATGTTCCAACTCCGAGATGCTGCTTCAACCCATAAATGGATTTCTGTAGCTTGCATATTTTTCCAGCATTATTAGGATCAACAAAACCTTCGGGCTGTATCATATACACGTCCTCTTCCAAATTTCCATTTAGAAAGACTGTTTTAACATCCATCTGCCAAATCTCATAATCGAAATAAGCACAATTGCTAGAATGATCCGGATAGATTTAAGCATCGCTACCGGTAAGAATGTCTCGTCGTAGTCAACTCCTTGAACTCGCCGAAAACCCTTTGCAACAAGTCGAGCTTTATAGACGTGAACGTTTCCATCCATATCCTTTTTCTTTTTATAGATCCATCTGCACTCAATAGGTTTAACCCCATCAGGCGGGTCAACCAAGTTCCAAACTTGATTGTCTCCCATGGAATCTATCTCGGATCTCATGGCACTTGCCATTTCTCGGAATCTGGGTCCATCATTGCTTCCGCGATGTCGCAGGTTTGTCAAACGTCTACAATAACACTTCCCACGTGCCTCACGTTTCA